>LIEC01011851.1:64687-77409 GCA_001925005.1 Drosera capensis
AAATGAAAAAACGAAAAGGAACTGGAAAAGTATTGTATGATATCAAACATTAGGTTTTTGAACTATTTAATCGATTATGTTTTATTTTGGTTATTTCAATAAAACATAAGAGAAAATATATATTTAATAACAATGAAGGATTGATATAAAAAAATATAAATCAATAATTAAAATAAAAATATTATTTTTTAATTTCAATAATTAATTTGATAGTAAGATACACTCTATTATGATTCAAATTCCATTTTTTCATCATTTCCACCCGAATGGGAAAGTCTTTAAATTCCAAAGAGTCGAACCAAACTAAGCCCGATAAGTTCCATCCGCTTTCTTACGAATCCTCCTCACATACAACTAATATACAATTTCTAGGTTTTCTTTTTCCCCATAATACTAATTCAAATCCACATCTACACACCCGCATCAACCCCGCATCGATCTCAGCTCTCGAATTTCTTCATGGAAGGACCAAGCAATGGCGGGCTGTTGTACCACGAGGTGCAGGAATCTAAACTCTGCGCAGTACATTGTGTGAACACGGTTTTACAAGGTCCTTTCTTCTCCGAGTTCGACTTGGCTGCCCTCGCCGCCGATCTCGATAAGAGAGAGCGACAGATGATGATGGAAGGCGGCGGAGGAGGAGGAGGAAGAGGAGAAGGAGATTTTGTCGCGTTTGATTCCGAGGAGTCTCATAATGTCTCCCTTGGCGGCGATTTCAGCATCCAGGTATCCCTGATTGTTCTATTCTCTTTTTGTTTGTTGTTCCTAGTTATATTCTGTACGAATTTTAAATACTTTAAACTTTCGAGTTGCTGTTTGATTGCATATTGGGCACCGTTTAATTGACAAAGGGTTCCGTGAAGAGTTGAACTTTAGCTTTAGTTGGTGTTCTTGGGTTGTACTTGTTTATGGAAAATCTTGATGCTATAATTTTGATGGGGGCATCTCAAAGTTTGATGATTTATATATATTCTTAGAGTTGGATGTTTTAATTTTCAAAGTACAATGTTTTTGAGGAATGCATTTCTAGTTTGATTGCTTCTATTATGAATTTTTATTGTCAGTGTGTGGTTGATTGAGATTTTGGAAGTGCTATAGTCATTTTGGCGCTGTTAGAAATTTAAGACGTAGCAGTCGAACCAATCTACCGATCCTAGCGATCCGATATTTCACCGAATGAGTGATCCTGCAAGACATTGTAGATTATCACATTTCTATTTTGTTGAATCAATCCTCATACTTGTTCGTTCTTTATTGCGGGATTTGAACTTGGGATAGGGGATGTACATGAGGTGGGTTGGCTACACTGAATTATATACAAGACTGCATTATGAAGCTGAAGCATTTTAAAATTGAAAGAAACCAGAATCTCTGTATCATTGCTTTGAAGTGTACTCTGTAGATCTGGTTGAGCTATTAGGTGTTAACTAGACAATCAAAGAGTAGTCAAACAATTAATATTTTGTAAATGGTTGACAATCTAGCCCAAATTTTGTATCCTATAAGCATTATGTTCATTAGTATCAATTAAAATTTTATCACCCTTTTTTAACAAACCAGGTTTAACAAATGTGGTGATTGACTATCATAAAGGTTATTTTCTACTTCAGTTCTCATGTGAAGGTGATGTATAAGAGTGGCCAGCCGGAGAAACTTGAGTCATGATGCTTAAAGATTGATCTGGTAAATGATTGTTGGAGATTATTTTAATGATCGGAAAATGTAGAAATAGTTTAACCAAAGGCGATTCTGCGAAATCTCTTATCTTTTTCTTGAGGTACTAAGCTTGATGGATCATTTTTATCAATTTTTTGAATCATCTGGTTACCATTTAATGGTTTTTTTTCCCACTAATTTGCAACGGTAGTCACTAATTTGCAATTAATCTCAAATATCTCTATAGAGTTTTGGATGTTACTAATAAAATTTATCCTTTTGTTGTTCTCTTAAACATCGACTTCAATTAAAGGTTTTAAGTCTCCTTACCCTGGTAGGCCATCTTTCTTCCTCTTCTTCATTTTAGGTCATATATTCCAAATTTGAAATGTATTCATAATATTGTAATTTCAAAACCTTGCTGTCATAATTTCGATTGATGATGTTCGGTCTGATACCCAATAACCTTTTGATGTACAAACTTAGAATCAAAGCTAGAGGTTCTATTTTGATCTTGACACCTTTGAAGAAAGAGAAAATGTCTTAACAAGTTCACTTTTGTGAATGCATTCCCAACTAAGATCCCCTATTTCTTAAATTCCCAAATGATCTTATATTTTCATCAAACCCCACTTGTCCTCTTTCATAATACCACAACCGCACCCTCTCCTCCTTCCATCCATAACTACCCAATAAAAAGTGTATTTTTTTGGGAGTTTTGAATTTTTGATGTACTCTTTGACAGATAAGATGTCTAAAGTGTATGTTTTGGGAATTTTCCCTTGAAGAAAGCATGTTAACTTTGCAAATGTGAGTATCTTTACTTGTAAAATGACAAACAAGAACACAAGTTATCTCTTTTGCCTAGAGCACAAACCTGTAGTACGTACTAAAGTGTTTGGGGCCATGGTTACGTCAGATTGTTTTTATTTTAATCATTTTTTACTGGCTGAATCACATATAGTTTTTAATCTTGGCCGTCCAATTTATAATCAAAAGGTCGAGATCAAATTTTAAAAAATGGTGTAGATGCTACACAAAGTGCAATGAAAGATAATATTATTATTTGAATTTTTAAAATTCAAATCAGGTTTCTTAATCTAGACTATCCAATACATTCTATAAAATAAAATAATTATTTTTTTAAAAAAAAACATCAAAGTTAGTTAACCATCGAAATTTAATGAAGCTAAAAACAAATCTGTAGTATCCATTTGTCATGATTATTTTGTACTCCCCCTTCCGAAATTTTTTTAAGGTGTCCAAGTTTTATTGCAACAAACCCAAATATAGAAGGTTGCTTTGATGAAATGATCAATTTATCCTCGATCGAAACCCTTAAAAACCCTGAAAAAGAGAGAGGGAGGGAAAACAGAACAACAATCTCACCACTTCTCCTGCTATCTCTCATCTTTTGCAGCAAAATTTCTCGGCTAATCTTCTTTAAAGCTTGACTCCACACCTCTCTCCTCTTTGCATGAGAGTTGGTTTTGGAGTTGGTGATGTATGATGTGAGATGGAGGGAAAATGAATTGAAAAAGGGAAAAGCACCCATGCTTTTGAGGAAAAGCAAACAATTTGCTATCTCAAAAAAAATGCCACTTTGCCTAGAATCCATAAAGAGAAAAAGATAGTATTGTATTGTTGCAAGTGGAAAAGAAATTTTATTAAAATTAGTGTCCATTTTTCATGTTGCTATTATTTTCGGACGGATGGAGTAATTAATTGTGGCATGCATAACAGCACGAGCACACATATTAGTTATTTTTATATATCCTCCCTTTTGGGATTTGTATTTTGTTTTTGGGAATGCTCATAGCCATGAGACACAACTAGTTTCGAACTCTTCATTGGGTGGTGGAGATTAATTGCAATTGGTTTCAAAAGTATTCTTGTGCAAAGGTGGAAGATTTGAGAATGCATATTAGGTATCAATATGGACCAGATATATCTATCTAGCTAGCTATACATATACTAAGCAATTATGGTAGATTTGTGTTTAACTCAAATCTTGTAATATTGGCCGTTCAATTTTACATTACACTTGAGATTAATTGTTAGTAAATAAAAAAAATTGATGCAAACAATATTAAAATTAAATAAAAAAATTAATTCAAATTAATGTTTTGATTATTCGATTGTGATTGAATGATCAAGATCAAGTTTTAAAAGATAGAATAATGTTAGCATAAATATCAATAAAACTTTGTATTGAACTATTAAGATTAAACTAGAATATTAAGTCATGCGTTGTACGGGTTAAAAAAATAATAGTTTCTAAAATTTTAGAAAATTATATACACAGGGTCAAGGGAAAGAAATGACATCAAATACTGTATGAAAAATAACGTGATTGACAAGTGAAGCTATTTCTCCATCCAATTGTTTCTAATTATTATCCTACTAATAACCCAAAAAAGAAAAAAAAGGCTACTAAAGATCATGTATAATGGTACTTAGTACAAGTCATCAGATTAGGGATCATGAACGCATACGCATGTAACAAAACATGCTTCAGGTAAATCATCCTCGAAAGTAATTTTATCATCGCAGATAACCAGAGTATCTGATTATTCATCCATAAATCACGATCTAAGACCCAACTGGATGTTCTTAACTTTTTCAAATCAACGAACAAACCGATAGACATCCAAGATCATCCACATGTGATTGGCCATCAACCCCTATCTACAAATTTTCGATAGTAACAATTTTGACGGAAGATTTAAACCTCGGGATCAAATTGGATTGTTGAAATTATTGTTTGCATTATATAGAACCTTTAGCTCCGTCAAATTGATCAAGTTTTCGAGTGTGGTATGCCATACATTGTGGATGCTTTGAATAGGGAATGCGAGTTGCAGTTACTGTATTTTGAACTCTGACTTATGCATATATATTGGTATTTCTACTCCGTTTGTCCCATTAAGATTACAACAATATGTAGTAATTTCACTATTTAACATGTATTTTGATGTGTTTTATATTACTATTAAATGATAAATTTTGAATTTTTTTGGGTCTAGGATTATGATACAACTTAAACATCTTAATGTTTCATGATAAATTTTAAGAAAACATTGTTTTGGTCGTCAACCGTTCATAATGTGACTAACTTTGTCTGTTATCTTGCAAATGGTACAATTAATATGGGACGGAGATAGTACATCATATCATTATGAACTTGGTGGGTTTAAAATATCTGTACGTAGGTTTGCATTCAACACAAGTTCCTCTTTTCCTTTTTTTTTTTTTTTTTTGGATGGTTTGATGTGTTTGCATAGACTTTTTTTTCTTTTTTTGTTTTATCAAATTAATAAGCTATATGCATTTTTCGAGATGAAGGAAGGAGATTCTCTTATGGCTGCTCGTCCCACAGGCAAATTCTTTTTATGATTTATCAATTCTCTGTCAAGAGGAGGCCTAGGAGGGTGCTACTGATTCTTGTTTGGACCATAAATATTGGGCCTGTTATGCTGTGAGCTGTGGTGATATCATAATAAATAGATTCAGCAAGTTGTTTCAAAATGAGTGCAAGTGATCTTATAAATATCGCCCCTATTCTGCTAACTACATTGTGATGGCTGCATGATGGATGCTTTTTCTATATTGATTCTCATTGCACTCTAAGCTTGCCTATTTCTTTAAAAAGAAATGGACAATCACATCGAAACATTTCATCTTTTAATAGTCAAACGCATTTTACAGGTTTTGGAGAAAGCTTTGGAAGTGTGGGATTTGCAAGTTATTCCTCTAAATTCCCCCGTTGCGGAGCCAGCCCAGATTGATCCTGAGCTGGAAAACGCATTCATATGTCACTTGGAAGACCACTGGTTTTGCATCAGGAAGGTGAATGGAGAATGGTACAACTTTGACAGTCTCTATGCAGCTCCAGAGCACCTCTCTAAGTTTTACCTCTCAGCTTATCTTGACTCGCTTAAAGGTGCTGGGTGGAGCATCTTCCTGGTGAGAGGTAACTTCCCCAAGGAGTGTCCGCTTTCGTCATCAGAAGCTTCCAATGGGTATGGCCAGTGGTTGACTCCGGAAGACTCCTCCAGAATACTAAAAGCCCACAATGGGATGGGAGAATCCTCTCCTTCATCAGGTCGAGTTCAAAGGAGATCTGGGAACAGGCTTACTGATTATGTTGAAGCTGAAGATGAAGATTTAAAGGCTGCCATTGCTGCAAGCTTGCTCGATTCCTTCCCGTCTATGCCTAGGACAGAAGCTCAGACAGAAAAGGAAGAATGATTTTGGGTGGTTATTAATATCATTGATCATGCAAAATGCTCCATGTTTTTAAAGTTGACGGTGGCATCTTCTATGGATAAACTTGAGATTCCAGTGGGCTTTCGTATGGTTTATATTGTCCCAGTCTCATGTTGAAAATATATGATATATTCTTTGAGTACAAATAAAATAAGTATATCATAATCCCTACTCAGTTTGAGAAAATAGCATCTTTGTTTCCAGTTGGTATGACTTTCACCTCTTTCTGAATGTTGTTTGCAGCGTTTCAAAATACTTTTGTCTTTGACCGTTAGCAACCTTGCACGAGCTTCAGCTGTCCCGTGTGTTATCAGTTTCAAGCTTTGAGAAGTTTGTTGCAGGTTTGCTTTGAGAAATGGACAATTATAAGGCGATAATGGAGGGTCATGGTGTCTTGACATTATATGTGTCCTTTGGAGTTAATCATGGTGATTTCCATGTTTGGATCAAACTGCTTTTGTTTTCAGTTGTTTGAGATCCTGATTTGAAGGAGGAGACAGAGGTGAATCTGGAAAAGGGGCCTTTCTTTTGGTGAAAGGAGTGTTGTGATTTTTATGTTTTGTGGGAGTTGTTTTTGTGTCCTTTAATTGTTGAAAGGCCATGTAGAGAACGGATGAGAATGACTTAAAAAGGAGTTGAATGAATCTGCGGAATTAAACGTGAATAAGGATAAGGAGGTTAAAGATAGTGCAGCTGTTGAACTGTAGTTGGTTACTAAGGATAAAGGCGAGAAGAGAGTAGAGGAGTTTGATCAGGGAAAGGGTAATGCGCTCAACAAACCCTTGAGGGCAGGGACCTCGACAAGGAGCAGATGGGCTGATGAAGTGGAAGATGTGAACGAGGGGGTGAATGAGAGTGTCAAAACGACGTGGGATCTTAAGCGGGGTTAGACTTATTCAGCGAGAAGAAGGAAACTTAGGGTATTGATTAGATTATTGGTGTGAAATTGAAGTTTGTCCCTAATGTTGGAGATGTAATGATAATGGAGCAGAAACATATTCAAATTGAAATCGGATTTTGCCAAATTGCAATTATCTGCTATGTTATGTGAGGGAAGATAACGTATGGAGCCATGAAGGGATATGTGGAGAGAACTTGGTCTGAGGAGGAGGTGAAACAGTTGACTCTACACTAGGAAAGGCATATCATTGTTAGATTTTAGCAAGATGAAAGACAAGTAAGACATTTGGGAAGGAAACGGTTCTTTGGCCCTTGACCTTTGGTGATTTGGGGTTGGATTCCTGATTTTGAGAATAAGGAGGCTAACCTGAATATGATTTCTGTATGGGTACAACTTCCTGGTTTCAACTATAGTTATTGGGGTGTTGAATCATTGAGTAGGATGGTATCAAAGATCGACTATCCCTTATATTCTGATCAATATACTGCAGGTGAAGAGAGAGTGGATTATGCATGAGTGCTAGTAGAGGTGAATACTAAGGAGCACTTAACTGAGGGGCAATGGCAAGATGTTCAGGGAATTTGCAGGAGTCAGATAGTTGTTTATGATTGACATCACAAGCAGTGTTCTAAGTTTTTAGTGTCAGAAATGGGTGTTTGTCTTTGGGAACCTAAGAGAGCTAGAAAAGCTCGAGGAATGGAGGTCAAAGAAGCAGATGGATGTGCAAGTAACTGTACAAAAGTGAAGAGGTGACGCAGGAGTTGCAACAGTTGGATGGAATGGAGAAACAGTCTTCGAAGGATAAGAGTTCAGGGCAAATAAAGAGGTGCAGAATGAAGCTCAAAGATCTGATTTGTAGAAGATATTCCATCCATAACAATACAGGATTTGTCGAGAGATACAACGCCGATATGTTGTCAGACGTCGGCTTCTGTTTAGGTAGAGCACGATAGAAGTATATTCAATCCATGTCAATTCAGCCGCTGTATCCGCAAGACATTTGTACTCGGCCTCCGTGCTGAAACATGCAACTGTCCGTTGTTTCCTGGAGGACCATGATATCAAGTTTTGGCCAAGATAGATACAGAACCTGTTGGTCATCACGGTTCCCCGCCCATCCCGCATCGGAAAAAGCATTAAGAGTGTGTAAAAGGGAGTCTGTACTTGATGTTGCAACGAGATAATGCAATATGCATTTGACTGCTTGCCAATGAACTGTAGTAGGACAATGCACAAATTGGCAGGTTGTGTTTACTGCAAATGATATATCAGGTCTTGTCAATGTGAGATACCGTAACGCACCAACGACACTTCGATAGTGAGCAGGATCAGTAAGAGGTTCTCCTTGAAAAGCTGATATCGGTTCCCCTGTAGTGCAGGGAGTAGAGACAGGTTTTTGCTTCTGCCATCTTGGCTCGATCGAGTATGTCATGAATATATTTGCCTTGATGGAGAAATAGGCCAGCAGGTATGTCACGAACTTGGACACCTAGAAAATAATGTATAGGTCCCAAAACATGATAAAAGGATCAAGAAGGCGTTTGCCAAATGATCTGTAACAAACCCTAGGAGAACATATTGATCTGCATTTAACATTTAGATACTTAAATTACAAGATCTCTCTCCCTGCATATATACACACACACACACGAGGAAAGACATATTTGAATAACAAAATACTGGCAACGACATTCAGTTGTTGAGCACATTCAAAATCATGGGAACGTAGGAATCAAATCAATCACGTTTCTTGAATTCTGACTTTATTCCCTCTAAGAGGTTTGCCAGGCGATATTGCGTATCCCAATAGGTCTTGCGAGTCGAGATGACTGGTGGGTATGGAATCTCTATAATAAGGGGGCATACACGGTTTAAAGTGCAGACAAAGCAGCATTTCGAGTTTGGCTTCATGGATGATCAAGCTCCCTTACAAAATGTGAGTGTGTGGCAGTCGATTTGGAAGCTGGAAATTTTGCCTTGAACAAAGGTATTTCTCTGGAGTCAGGAGTGTTTGCTGACAAGGTGTAACCTGAGCAGCAAGGCAAGGGTATGCAACTGGATAACACATGCCCAAAGTGGAGCCGGAGACGACAACCCATGCCATAGTAAACTCTGATGAAGCAAGAGATGTGCTTTAGGCGATTTCCACTATCCTCGACTCTTTGTCATTCCAAAGTAGCTTCCAGAAATGGCTTGGCATCATGCTTCATCAATTAGGGTCGGTCAAAGCTTCGAACCTTGCCATGCTCATAAGTAATATTCGGGCAAATCGCAACGATGTCATCCATGATACTCCCAGGAAGCTGGCTGTTCTGAAAGCAAAGCTATCAAATGCTCATATGAAAGACCTCAAATCTACGCTCATACCAAACATAAGTGGCAAGAGTATCCAGCGGTGACACAAGATCAACGGGATGGCAAAAAACCCAATAGCGAGATAGACAAGATCAATGTGGATGTATCAACGAAGGTACAGGGTATTACGAGCCTAGGAGTTGTTTGTCGTGGGGTACGCGACTGGGAAGAACATTCGTTTTACAGTAGATCCAGGCATTGGTTAGGCTCTTGCGGTTAAACTGAGCCAAGAGCAAGCTCTTTATGCAGGGATAAGCAAGATCACTATAGAAGGTGACAATCAGCAAGTGATGGCGTGGTTGGCATCAGGAGCTCATGATTTTTTTGTCCTTGGTAATATACTTGAAGATTGCAATGTTCTTATGGGCTCGTTCCAAGAAATTTATTGCTCTTGAGTTTATGGGGAGGCTAATAATTAGCTGGCACATGTGATGGCTTTGTTTGTTTCTGAATCTCATCGTTTAGGTGACCCAAATCTCCCTTAGCATGTAACAGATGTAAGCAATTCATCATCGAAATATATGCAAATCGGAGCCTTAATTTTGCATAGAGTTCATTCGTCGAGATCTTTGAACTAAATGATTTTCACAAACATTTAGGGTTAAGTGAACATATCTTGATCCATAGAGTTCTTCTTGAATTGACGCCCTTTGATTTACAACATTAAAGAACTTTCTTCAGACTCTGGTTTCTCTCTTCTAACCCTTGAACATGAGTATAGTTTTGTGATGGAAAAAAAATGACGATTGGATTGCATAGAGAGACGACCGGTGTCTAATTTATATAGACAAGTAACATTCTATCGTTCCATTATTAGAGATAATATAAGGATCCAATGATAATTTTTCCATTTCAGAAACTAATCTTGTTATAATTTGTAAAAGCCATTCATGTATATACATTAAATATCATGAAACAGAATTTTCATAAATATCAAAAACAATATCATGAAACAGAATTTTCATAAATATCAAAAACAATACATAAGTGATATCAAAAGTATCATTACATTAAGAACACAATACATCATGAATAAGGGTTCTCCATAATTCCCATTCATTCGACATGATCAATAAATGTCTTAAGAGCTAGCCCTTTTGTTTCTGAACTTCTTCTTTGAAGGCAATAAACTTCAATTCCTCATCATAGTATGCAAATTGTAATACTAATTTTGCACAGATTTCATTTGTCAAGATCTTCCAATAAGTGATTGAATGATACACACTCTGTCTCATTATATTTATTCCATCCATTCCATAATTTTTGTAACATTTATTTTATGCACGTAAATTTAAATTTTACTTTTTTTCATCTTTCAATTTTTATTCTTAACCACATAATATTTCTTTTTCCATATTCTTTAACTCTTAACAACATACTAATATTTTATAAATGTGAAAAATGTATAAACAATTTGAGACGGATCGATTAGATAAAATGGTGCAAAATTTTTGGAACAGAGGTAGTATACCATTCATTTTAAAACAAGTCCAAACATGAGTTGAAAGTGGTATTATTTTTATAATTTGATATGAAATTAAAAAAAAAAAAAGAGCTTCAATTATGAGCTAAAACTAATGCCAAAAATACATTTATCATTATTATGTCATCAATGGTGACTATCTTTTGTGTTTTTTTATTTACAAATCATCTCTTAATTACAAATAAAATATTTTAATCAAGAATTAGATAAATATATAGTTGAAATTTTTATTAAATGTTTGAATAAAATATTTAAATATTTTTTTTAAAAAAAATATTGAAATCCATACAACCAAAGCCTACAAAAAAAAATTCTCAAGTGATATAACACGGGAAAATAATTTTCATAACATACATTTCTCTATCACCGACTTCCTTCTTCCTTTTTAACTCTTTTCTGCATCTGCTCTTCATTGCCATACTCTCCGTCCTCGTCCTTAAACCCACCCACGGCAATAACAAGCTCCTCCATTCCAAGCACGAAATCATCTTTTTTATCGGATTCATCCTTCTCGTCACCTTCCTTTTCCTTCACCTCCACAGCCCATCACCCGCCACAAGATAACTTGAAAAAAAAACCCGTAAGATGTTCGATGAAATGTCACAAAGAAACATGACGTCAAGTCATGGAACAACATGACAAAAAGCGAGGATAAAAGAAAAACACGTTTTGATTTCTTTAAATGAACTAAAAAAACTCATGCGCACTTTCATTCAAACAGTGCGTCTGAAGGAATGAAACAGTGCTTTTGTTTTTCTTTAAAAAAAAAAAAACAAACAAATCCCAAAAATGAATCAAATTCAACCCTAAAACTAAATTATTTTAACCCAAACAAATATATCAGAATTTTTAATTACTGAAAACGATCAAGGAACAATGATTTTGTAATTAGGGTTACTAAAACGATCGAAAACGAATTTTAGAAAAATTGAAGGTTTGAGATGTTTTATGGATCGAAATGGATTGATTTGTGTATATAAGATCAAAAAAGAGTGATTAAAAACAAATTTGATGAGTTTTGATTGAAATTTAATGAATTAATGAATTTATTGTGGGGAGAGGCGGTTTGTTTTGAGAAAAATTCAAATTATATAAAATGAGAATTATTTATGTAAGTTGTATGTTTTGGATAAAATTTTTGAAAAGGTATATTCTGGTATAATTTTTTTTGATGGTTAATTGTTAAATCGAAATTGACAAGTTAAGAATGTTTTGATCATGAGATAATTTGCTATAATTGAAACTTTTTAGAGCAAGTTAATTGTTAAATCGTAACCGACAACTTAATTGGACTTGTTTTTAGAGCAAGTCTAATCACGAGATATATGTGATATATCTATAATTTGAAACCAAAAATGTAAATACAATTCTCCAACAATGATCGAAAAATAATGCTAAAATAAAATTGAGTTAAAAATAATTATATATTTGAAATCAAAGATAGATATCGTTATCTTCATCATTTCATCATTATCATTATTTTTTAAATTTTTATACTTTCAAAAGAAATATAAGGATAAAATATCCCATGAAAAAAAAAGTCGAAGAAGGAGGAGGTGGACTCCGTCGACCCAAGTTTAGATCCAGGGTTTGGAAGCTGTATTCCTCTCATGGGCGTGCGACGAAGGAGGTTCTCTCTACCGTGGCGAGATCTAATGATGTTCCTCGGACGAATTCAAGTCCGGGGATGCCAGTTTCTGTGTCGGGGAAGGTGACCCAGGCCGGGGGGTTGATGGGGAGAACGAAAGAAACGGCACCGTGAAACGCATTGGCGATTATGGCGTATATCAGTGCTGGGGTTAAAGTAGGGGTATAATTGGTAAAAGGTGTGGTCAAAATTGTTTCGGAATCAGAAATCGTTAATTTTAACGGATTTGATAACTTTTATGTATCACCACCCAAACAGATGCAGTTTAAATGCTTATTTTGAAATTTATGATTTTGTTACGTAGAGTGTGAAATTATTGACGGTTATAAGGGTTTTTGTTTTTGTTTTTTTATATGAAAATATTATATTTTCATAATATAAATAATATTCTTTCATTTACATCGTTTCAA
>LIEC01011853.1:0-73654 GCA_001925005.1 Drosera capensis
CCAACTCATCAAGCTGCTCATCTTCATCTTCTTCGATAATGTAGTCTTCATCAGAATTCTCGGAATCTGTAATTCTCCCATTCCGTCTCCTCTTGCACTTAGTTCCTGCCCTCCCACCCCTTCCCATCTGTAATCCCTTGGTGGAAGGGGAAAAAAATCAGGAAAAATAGCCAATTTGTCAAAAAGGAGTTAAATCAAACTCGAGGAGAAAAGCGCAAGCAAGCATCGGAAATTCATGACAGACACTATAAAGTGAAGCTGTGGCAGTACTAACAAATTTAAAGTCCCTCCATATTGAAAGTCGAGATCGAGAAAAGCAAAAGGGAGAAGATGGAATAGTATGGGAGAATCTCTAAAATCAGCTCACAGCATCAATAGCATTCAGTACATCAATATATAGAAAAGGAGACAGCCTTGTCATTGCAAGAGAAGCAGTGCTTGCTGTAAATGGAAATGTTCTCTATTAATCGTTTCATCAAATGAAATGCAATGCAGATCCTACAAGAATAGTAATGCTGATACATAAACATAGAAGCTTGCTTTAACTTAATGTGAAAATTCAAGGCTAAAAAGACAGAAAAGGAAATGAATAAATAAATAAAATCATCTATACCCAGAAACTACCCTAGTTTCCTCAACTTGATTCTCTAAAAAATGGCCACATAGAAAAATAGCACATATAGAAGTAGACAGCACAGATCAAGAATTCATGGGTGAAACACAGAAACAAAGCACTCAAATACAGAACATTGTTGTAGCAAATATTGAACCCTAAATGTTGCGGTTCACATCATTCATTTTTTACCCTAAGCTTACACATTGAGACCACCACAGAAGTAACTAATAGCACCCCAATCATCATTTCACAGAACAACAACCTAAATCGCACACAGCATAACCACCAACACCATCAACTCGATTCAACTTCTAATCAATCAGATAAACAGAATGCCAATTCCTGAAGTGACCACGAATCCAGATTAGAAAACTGCTCGAGCAGGAAAATCCACCAATCCAACACTAAGTAGGCCATTCAACCGATTCTCTAACAATCTAACCTACAGTAGCAAAATCCAAACCCTAAATCAAATATAAGATCCTCTATCTTCCGTGAAGTTGGTCATCCCATTCACATCCGTAATTGATTTCTAATCTTTACACATCGAAACCAAAAACTAATAAAATCTACAATCGCAGCAGCGAACTCATCACCTCCCTTCATTCCACAAAAAACCTTAAGTCAAACACAATCACCTCATTTCACCACCTAATCAATCACACCAACAAGCTCAAATCACAAACCGTAATCCACAAATACAGACTCGCCCACTCAAAATCCCTCCCACCCCCAAATCAATCCGCCAAATCAACCACGACAACAACCTCACCAGCACGCAAACCCTAATCTCCCCTCATCCAATCCACATAACATAATCAAATCAAGATTCAATAACCGGTCATCGCAACAGAAGCAATCGCTTCAAAGGGGAAACGAAACGAAATCGATTAATCGAGAAAAGGGGAATTCGATTGAAGATGATTATGATTTGGACTCACCGCGAGCAAGCGATCGAGAGAGGGAAATCGGATCAGCACGGTGAACCGGCGAGGGAGGAAACCGTGAAGGTGTGGTGTCCGATCGTATTTGTATTTTAAATGGAGAAATTGAGGAAAATGGAATCGAGTTGAATTTTGCTAACACTCCGCTCATTCCCTGTTATTGCAACCGCTTCATTTGAAGTGTAATCTGTTTTAACTTATGAATTATTCCATTCATCTTATTATAATATAATATAATATTATATATATATATGAATAAATATAAATAATGAGATAAATATGAATAATATTAAACATATATAACATCAAATAAATAAACATGAAATCAATGACGTTTATAGTTACATAAATTTTTACTTCAGTATATTGAAATGTTCATCATCATAAGATAATATATCCGTTTTATTTTAGAATACACTTCTTAGGTTTTATCTCGTTCCAAATTAAATCTTTTATAACCACGAATGCCATCATCATGCTGAGTGAAGGTAATCCAGATCAGTATTGAATCCATCAATCTGATTTCATCTCTTATCTATGAAAACTTGAAGAGAACAGCTAGTTTATTTTTAGTATGGAAGCTTCATAGCTACGCACAAAGAGATGTCAATTCGAGCGGATGTTTGCGACTTCGACCTCTATCAAGCAACTGATTTTACACGTCTCTGGAACATGTTTTATTCAAATCATGAAACTGATTTGGTTTTACATGCACTAAGTGTTTGATTTTGAGCCATCCATGTTTTAATTTTTCTAACTAAATGGATTTTTGCTTCCTGAGTATTGATAACCTAACAGTATTGGGTTGTTCATAATCATTGAAATTTTGATAAAGAGAGAGGTTGAAGATGTACAGCAAAGTCGTATGATTGTCAAAGATTTCCTCTTAGGGAAAGTTTATTTTCTTCTCAAATATTTTAAGCTTAATTGTGTTTTAAATAATCACACTTAAAGTTTTTGAAACTTGTTTTACGTGATTCAAACCCGGAAAAAGTATATATAATATATTTCCGGTTTGAGGATCATTTGGCGCACTGACATAGTGGGAGTGTGTTATTTTGGGTCGTTTGTGATGTGATAATCCCATGGTCACAAGTTTGAAACTTGTTTTATGTGATCCAAACCCGGAAAAGTATATATAATATATTTCTGGTTTGAGGATCATTTGGCGCACTGACATAGTGGGAGTGTGTTATTTTGGGTCGTTTGTGATGTGATAATCCCATGGTCACAAGTTTGAAACTTGTTTTATGTGATCCAAACCCGGAAAAGTATATATAATATATTTCTGGTTTGAGGATCATTTGGCGCACTGACATAGTGGGAGTGTGTTATTTTGGGTCGTTTGTGATGTGATAATCCCATGGTCACAAGTTCGAACTCTGATTCCGACATTTCGGTTATGGTCAGGTGATCCCGTGCAAATAGGTAAAAGCCGATGAACCCACAGGGAGACTTTTTTATTTTTTATTTTTGATTAATCATAATTAATATCATTAATCTATATTGTTTAATCTAACTAAGGAATGCACAATCGACCTACTAATTACTAACCAACGATCATTTGAACCGTCATATTTATTATTGTGAACCGTCAATTGTAATAGTCAATCAGAAAACTGATTGTGGACAAAAAATAGTAGCTGAGTAAGACAATGGATCATTTTGGACAACGCCATTATCATAATCAGTCACTCCAAGATAGACCACAAAGTCATTAGAAATAGTCGATCTCTTCATCATGTTAGAACGACGAAGAGATGGTACAACAACAGTTTGAGGTGCATCTTGATGTACCTCCGCTGCATCTGGAGCAACCTCCAAAGGCACTTCGACAACAGCCTTATACACATCAATAGGATCTTGAACAACAGGTACTGCATTTGTGTTCGTAGCAAGATCTGCAACACATAACTACTCACGGTTCCTCCGGACATCATCGAAGGAGGCAACCACATGGATTTGGGATGGTTAATTTTTGGAGTTTTTATCAGCAAGATCTTGTTTCCTCTTCTTATCTCGGATGTTCGTAACATCATCCAACATCCTTTTTTGTCCCAACAAGTGCTTCTGTGGACTCAATTTGGGCTCTTGTTCACTGGATATTCTCTGCTTCCAGGGTATTGGGTCATCCTGCCTTCGCACACTCTGGTCGATGTTATGCAGACGTGGCCCAACTAATTTTCCAACCCATCTTGAAAAAATAGATTCCTTTCCCAATCCACCACCATGTTCAAAGTCAGGTCCTGATTGGTTACACACAATTCCCCCCATACAGAGTTGATTTTGAAAAGATTGCGCCTCATTCAAATCGGTTAGAAAAGACAAGCCCACCATCTTCAATGGAAACCACTGGCTTTGATTTATGTTAATCTCAGCACCTTCCTTTATTAAATCTTTATCACATTAATTGTTTTCAAATCCAGCACACCTTCCCCGTGAGCCTCCACTTGTTGTCTTCTGTTTCTTTAATCGTGGTTATACAGAGTCTCATGATATCAGCAGATCGAAAATTAAAAAAATGAAGCCCGTTACTGATGTATTGATCACGATAGTCTTCAAATCATGGATTTAATCAATCGAGATAATCTGTTTAGTTTCAACTTGATTGTATTCTATTTTCAACTATAATGAGCGATCTTGTTATATTTTCTCTCACAAATCAATCTTGATAATTGATTTTTTCAATTTTTTAATGATGAGGATTCATTTTATTTTCTGAATCAATGGTTAGGATTGACCTCTTTAACCAATTAACTAAAAAGTCTTTAGCTCCATCAAACTATATATATATAGGGTTTGAAGAGGTTAAAACCTTTAGTTAATTGGGTAAAAAAATCAATCCTAGTCATTAATTCAAAAAAAAAAAAAATAGTTGAATCCTCATCATTCATTTTTACTAATTTAAAAAAAAAAGATGGTTGAAAAAATCAATGATCAAGATTGATTTTCTTTAATCAATTATCTAAAGAGCCTTTAACCCTGATGTACCCATTTATATTGATATATTGATATATTGATGAGACGTATGTGTTCATTTAAAAAAATGAGGAGTCTGTGTACATCATTAGTGAAATTCTTACAGGTTCTTACATGAATTAGTTTATGGTTTTCAGTCTTGATAAATCAACACATGGTTCAGTTCATGCAAAGGAGAGAAATTGATGGATATTCTAGCCGTTATTCATCAAATTAATATAAAGAAATATATAGAAGCAAATATAAATCAACACATGCCATCACTTTTATGTATCGCTCCTCTCTATGTTATATTTGCGCTATTATTATTTTTTAGTATTGTTTTAAGTATGCGATTTTTCAAGATTTTTCTTGATATTTACATAAAATTATATAACGAAAGAATTTCATCGACATTCAACATTTAATATCATACATAATTACAAAATAGCCAGAAAACTTTACAGATTCTTATCCACCATGAGTCTTTTATACTCGTCAAGAGATAGACATCTCACCTATTTCGAACAAATCCTTATAGTAAGAGTGTGTGCTACACAGACTTGGTGAAATCTGCAGACAGATTGTCTCAGACAATTGTTTCCATTCCAATCAGCCAAGCTAGTCCCATGGACTAAGTACTGCAAATTCATATGTTTATCAGGCCTCTATCAAACTGCAGGGTATGAACAACGTTACAACTTGGTAGTGAATTCATGATTAGCCTAAAAGGTGCGTCGATGGATTAGCCACCATTAGCTCGAGACCTTTCCTTTGTGCAAATTGTTAAACAAAAGGAAGACAACAGAACAAACCAACCCGATCCGAAGCATCCAAGACAGCGGAACAAACCAGCCTGATCCGAAGCATCCAAGACAGCGGAACAAACCAGCCTGATCCGAAGCATCCAAGATAGCCGAACAAACCAGCCTGATCCGAAGCATCCAATTGTGAAAAAACAGGCACCTACATAGCGTCAACTCAAGATCAGCCCACATTGTGAAAAGGCGTGGAGCTGGTGTTTCCCTTCTAGTTATATACAGTGTTTTTTTCTTCTCCTTACAATTTTTGTGCCGAAAATGTACCACAAGTGTTATATTGAATCTTCTTGAACTTTTGTTTCCATTTCATTGTCAATTTTCCTGTCCGGGATATCTACAAACAGTTTTTAGCTAGGAGGATCTAAGTAAGTGTTGTCTAAATCCATTAAAGGGCTTGCCTAAGCTCTGGGCGATGCCTTGAGATGGGGCTCGAACTTTGCTTAGATCTTGGTGCTGCATGCTTTCCTGGGAATTTCACGAAAAACGGAGATCTTTTCGTTGTGGGCACTTTACATCTTTAACAACGTTGTCCTTTATGTGTACTTTTTTTTTTTTGGTTTTCACCACCTTCGTTGTAGTCTAGCTTGGTTTGCTGTATTACGGCATGGATTTTCTGGTAACGTGAATTTCACAAGCTAGTACATGGCCATGCACTTAAAAATCAGCTCTCTACTGACTTTTCAATGAGCAAGTATTTTGATGAATTCTTTTTTTTCTTTTTTTCTTTGTTTTTTATTCTTTTTTTTTTTTTTTATGAAAAGGGATGAACTTTTTCTTATACAATTATACCCCTCTCAAATTAATTGAAATATTTTTTTATTTGAACCGTCACAAAAATATAAATGAAGCGTTTTTTGGAATTTTTTTTTCTTACAAAACTAACAAAATATTTTTATTTTATATCACATTAATCCATCATATGATTATTATTATTTTTTCTCAATCCTCTCTCACACACTCACAAGGACAAAATTATTTTTTATCTGTTTAATTTAAGACATACTCGGTTCGTTCCAATTTATTTGTAACACTATTTTTTTTAATCAGTCTCAATTTATTTACAACACTTCTATTCTTTCTTTAGTAGTCAATTTATATTAATATAATCAAATTATCTCATCATCTCATTCCTCCTTGTTTCTCATTTTTTTCTCCTAAATCTCACTTACACCTAGGGCCATAAATGAGCCGAGGTAAGCCGAGTCGGACATACCTTGGACTCGGCTCATTTAGGATTTGATTAGGTTTGAGTTTGAGTTCAAACTTGATTCGAACCTAATCGAGTCGAGCACATCAAACTTGTTCCATGTATAGTTAGGTTCAAGCTCGACATATACTCATTCGAACCTAATCGAACTCAAGCCGAGCCAAGTCTAATTATCAACAAATCACATCTTTAGAATTTAAGTTCAAAAATCATTATTAAAATTACTATCTGAAAATTTAAATTGATTAAATTGACATTGAAAATAAAAGGTAGTATGTCAATTGACCTTGATTAGGAAAAATCATTTTATTTGAGCACACAATCACCTAATAGTAGTCCTATTATTGTATATAAAGATATGATAGTGTTTTAAAAAGATAAAAAATGTATAAGATATAAGAATTTTACATTACTCTTAAATATTATGTACATATTTATGTAAAATAAATTATATATGTATATATATAAATTCGTGGCTTAAACAAACTATAATCGAGATAACTTGATGAGTTTATAAAAGAGCCAACTGGTGAGCCAATAAAAGGGAGTCATATGTGGCTCAAACTTGACACATTTAATTCCACGAGTCTAAAGTAAAGCCTAAATTTGGTTCACGAGCTTCATAAATGATACTCGAATTAAACATTTATCAAGTCGAGGCAAACAGATTCGCGAACGGGTTCGTCTCATTTATAACCCTACTTATATCTCACTATCACTAAAAAATACTCTTTTTTCATAAATTCATAAAAGTTCAACACACACATAAAATTACGTGACGGGTCAAATGGTTATAATTAAAATGGAACGGAGAGAGTATAAATTATCATACCAAATCAAAACGTTCAATTAAATTGAGACGGAGGAGTATTTAGCAATGTTCGATTGTCTCGCAACGTCTATTGTATGAAAGTACATAACTCATATTACAATTAATATTTCAGAACAAATTGGCGTAAAACAAATGTTTTATCTTCTCATGATATCGGTCAAAATTTATCTCGACAATACCTCAAATCAAAACGTTTCATTGTTAATTTATGGGACCAGAAAAGTATTATTTTGTTGCCCAAGGATATATGTCTGCACTTCCATACTTTACATCATTGGAGAACTTGGAAACGAGTTCCAAGTTATATGAACATCTCACTTAGTTGATTGTAGAACAACAAGTGTACCAAAATGGGTTGAGGTTACGGAAAAATCTCAAATGAGGCCAGTGAACATGTGGAATTACAGTGTATTGTATTTTGTCATTGCTAAGATCAATCTAAAGCCGCCCAAAGAACTTGAATTTGATAATGAAATGTGATTTTTACTGGTTATATACACTGTTCATATTTTTCTATATTGATTTTGGTATTTTATTTAAAAAAATTAAAAATAGTCCAATTGTATAGTATTTAATTCAAATTAAATATAAATGGTTGAAGAATTTATGAAAAAGTATAAATTATATAATAGAAGATTTTCATCGATATTCAATGTCTAGCTAATATATACACAGAAATAAACTAGATAATATCGATTTTTATTCACTACGATACCTTATTATATTGGTAATTGACGCATCCCAAATTTTGATAGTGTGTTCAACAGGCCTCTATAAAACTGCAGGCAATGAACAACTTGGTTCGAAATTTATGTTAAGGTGTGTTGTTTGCCAAATTCGATTATCAGCAATCAGCTTGAGGGTCAAGACCTTTCCTTCGTGCAAATTGTGTTGAAGGAAAACAACGAACAAACCACCCGATCTGAAGCATCCAATCTTGGAGAAGTAATTAACACACGCCAATGAGTCTTCCAATCAAACTACCAAAATCGATACTAGGGAACTATATGATAGAAAAAAGCTAAATTCAAACTCAAACAAGGGAAATATGACAATGACTAGAGTCATGCAAGGAATGACCAAAATGCAAATGAATACATGAAAAATAAAATTTTAAAAAAATAGACCGGATAGGTAAAAAAGATAATAACCCATCAATGAACTAATCATCTAATACAAAGGATAACTGAAAACTTACATTAGTAAACAACCAAAGAACACAGCTCAATACAAACCATCTAACAAAACAAACCTTGCACGATTCTACAAACAAGCCGACACAAGAAGTGCCTAACAATCTGAGAATACACACCTAAAATTGCACCACCAGATGTACAATGAATCATAGTCTCATCTTTGAATTTGATCAGGATTATGGCTGCTGTTCGCTGATGAGGATGCCATTCTACCATTTTGAATCACGTCCATTGGAGGAGGAACCGATCCCCACTTGCCCTCAGACTCTGATGGTTCTATCACTTTCACGGATCCATCCGTCAGCCCGACTGCAAACTGGTTCGGGTCCTGCGGGTGAGCTGCAACTACTAATGAGTACACGGATTGTCCCCTAACAGGAAGGAAGAAAGTACACAGTCAATCACATTGAATTAACCAAGTCTGTAAAACTACTGATATTGTTCTAAACTCGAAGGCGCACTGCAGCATCAAGAATTCCAAATAAGCTGTAAACCATTACGATTCCTAGTCGCAAACGCTAAACCAATATTTTTCATGCTTTGGATCCCTTCCAACAAAAGCTAAAAAAATGGATAAAATCATTGAAAGTTGAAACCAAGGGTTGGAATACTGTAACGGATAAGAAAACGGAGATCAAAGCTTACCCATTTAACTGTGCCTGCGAGAGATACGCGGAAGGTGCAATACGGCATCTGAGTTTTAGGCTGTCAGCATCGAACACACCAACATTGCCATCATAGAATGTTGCAAAGACCAGTTGACTATTGAAAGAGTACGTTGCACAAGTTATGGGTGCGGACAACGAGTCTTGTGGGCACCACTGCATCATATTAAATCAAGAACCGGCTTCATCACACATAATTTTCATTTAGTGAAATCTGCTCCGAGGAGATAATAGCTTACCTGTCGAATGCAATCCATCTTAGCAGCATCATATACAGCTAGCAGGGATTCATGGACGACGAGCATGCGTATTTGATCCACGTGGAATTGCACTCGTGTGTCACCTACATCGGCCTTTCCAGCAGGAAGTTGAATAGTGACCGCATTTTTTTTCTCCCAAGAGTCTATGCTCCAAACACAAATCTGCAAACAAGTGTCGACCACATCATGACTTCCATCTCTAAGCTCTTTGATCTGGTAATCCTACACATCTAGTTGAATAAAGTTCTTTACAAGCAAAGAGCAAGGACACATACTTGACCATCGGCCCCCGTTGATACTAAGATACTGAGGTTTGTCGAGAAAGCCAGGCCACTAATGCGCTTCTGGTGTCCCCTGAGTATTCTATTGACCTGTAAAAAGGGGAATTTGTCAGCTTTTACAACAGGGACAAAAGAAACACCATTGCGAAGGCAACAACCATCGGCCAGAAGTAGCCTGAGAAATACATATTGCACATTACTAGATGTAGCCAAAGAAGCACTTACCACAACTACCCGGACATTATAGATGTTAATCGTCGAGTCCTCCATTCCAATAGCTATAACATTGTTATCTAGTGGATGGAATGCGAGGGACATTGCAGCAGGTGGTGGTTCCATAAACGTTGTCATAACCTGAAATCGAATACCAATATTACCATGCATGTTAAAGAAAACCGAGGACATATTTGATTAGAACTTATTTACATAGCAAAACAAAACTTGCCTTAAAAGTCATCATGTTGAATAAAGAAACCTTTCCGCCTACACCTGACATTATATATGAGTCATTCTTGGAAAGAGCAATGCAAGGGACAGATTCTTCAAGGTTGACATTGGAGACATCATTGGTCATTAGAAGACCATTATTTGGTTGCCAATGCTGCGGAACTGCATTGGTGGTTGCCTGTAAAGATAAAATTGTTTCAAAGCTCATCCAAAAGAAAGAAAGAAAAGGCACACCGAAGTTCAAGGAAGTAAAAAGAGCTATAGGAGGCATAGTACTGACCCTTCCAGTAGGATTATGTTCATTTCGGGCCCATTTCCAGAGTTTTTGAACACCATTTGAACCAAGTGCCAAAATGCCGATACCAGAATTGGTGTAAAGAAGTTTAGAGACCTACATCGGAACATTAAAGGTCATATGAATAAAATGCTTTCCATGGCATCAATCATCTTTAGCACAAAAGAGAACATATTAACTGACCTTACTAGAGTTGTCTGTGTCCGGTAAAGCCACTAGCCTACATTGGACAGGGTCCGCTATCTCCGCCAACTGCCATGGCTTTGTTTTATCAATATCCTCCAATAGCCTAGGTTTCTCGATGCCTCTTGTCATACTCTCAACACCACCCTGGACAAAGGAAACCACTATTTAGATCATCTAAAAGGAGGAGAAGAACATAGAATGTAGAAATCATAGCAACTCATTAGTCATATCTTAAAATGCAAGAGTGGCTTCCCCACAAAAGAAGAGAAGGAACTCTCTTTTTTTTTCTTTTTTTTTGCATGAGTAGAGAAGGAACACTTGATGAGATCTAAAAACTAATCCCACCTACACTAGGTTTAGAAAACCAATAGTCCAAGACAATGACAAAGATGCAAGCGGTTTCCCATAATTAATAAGGCTACAAAAACACAAGACTTCTATGTTACCTTCATTGCGGCTGATTCAATAGGTATTCTCATGGCTTCAAAGGATGGACCATCAACAGGCCTCAAAGATCTAATCCCACCAGCATTCGCAAGTATTTTGATTCCGTTATCCACGGTCGAAACAGCGAGAAGATTCCCCTCCTTGTTAAATCGCAAGCGTGGAAGACTCTGCGGACATGATATGCAAAGCACAGTATCACAACTGAATGCACAAGCGTTTTCTTAACTCGGACCACGAAAAGCAAAGGTTAGTTCACCAACCGGTAGCCCTCCATCTGCATCTAAAGAAGTAAGGACATTGGGATTATCCATGTCCCAGAACTTGATCTGATGATCTTCTCCTGCAGCCAAAAACCGATTCTGAGTCGTGTCAAACTGCACGACACCATTCGATTTCCTCCTGAATCCAGTATATGTCCTCTTAATCACTCCTTCATTTTCATTCCACTCAACCAGATAAGAGTCTCCTTCTTTGCTAGTTCCACATGAGAACAATCTGAAAATTGAAGACACCATTAATATATAATCATATATTAATTATCAGTTCCTACACAAGCACAAAAAAAGGGGGGCAAAAACTTCCAGCTGCTTCTAATTAATCAGAGACCCGTTAACGTACCTCCTGCCATCAGCACTATAAAGCATTGTGGTGCGCCAGTGTCCGGGTGCATCATAGTCCACCCTGGGGCCCACATTGTCATACAGCCAAGCTTTGATCTTCCCATCAAGGGCCGTAGAGAAAATAAACTGAAAAGAAATGCACATCATAACCATTATAAGTGACTCATCTAAAAGGAAGAAACAAACAGTCTCCAAAGTTTGTAAATCAAACTGACTCTCAAGCATTTTGCTTTCGCACCTGAACATCTTCCTTGAAATGAGGGCATACAGAATACACAGGGGCTTCGTGGCCTTCAAAATTATAAAGCTTTCGTCCGGTCAGATCCCACACCTGTTAAACTTCGATAAATTAGTGAATTGTCAGCATTAGTACAGTACAGCATCAAATATGTTAAAATCCCCAATTTATGCACCTTGATTATCTTATCATCTCCACATGTCACCACACAGAGCTGATTGTTTGGATGTGCAAAGGCCAAGTCATTCACAACACCAGCATGGGCTTCAATCTACAAGTAGAATGAAACAGAAGTCAATGAGCAGACTCGAAACACAAGGCCGAAGAACATACAGCTAACCTCTAATCACCTCAATATGAAGTCGTAGTTCATTTGGTGCAGCATATGCATACATGTGAACCAGATGCTTCGTAAATGCAACTCCTACAGCCATCAATCATACAATGAAGATCAGCCACATGAATTGAATAGATGAGGCAGCCTCGCGAGAAATTGAGCTAGAAAACTTACCCACATAGCTTCCATCTTGGCTCCATGCAACTCGGCTCACAGATATCGCATCTTTGAAACCAGCAGTCTGCACAGAATGGACAATCACAAGAACCAAAATTATGGAATGGCTAGACGAAATCTGGGTGTAATTGAAGCATTGAGGGATGTAAATCTTCAGCAAACTCTAGTCAGAGATGAGGTACAAAACCCAAGCTTCGATAACTAGCCCCTTTTCAAATCCTGTTGACATCTAGCTTTCAGGCCCAGGAAATGCACAATTAGATATGGAGATGATATATTAACCTGAAATTGCAAAGAACGAGCAGCCATGTCCCATACTTTGAATGGCTTTGTAACAAGTTTTTCCCGCGATCCAACTTCCCAAAGAGTAATTTCACCATTAACAGAGCCAACTGATCCAAGGGAGAAAAACAGATCAAGTGTCAAAAAGGTGTAAATGAGCTCGGTCATATAATAAGAGGATAAAGGCAACAAATCTGATAGAAATGCTCAACCCGAGAAATAAACATCATACCCAAAAGCAACGTTTGACGCGAAGGATGGAAATCCATGCTGGAAACAGCAGATCCCTGATGCAAAGTAAAACACACTGTTCTCGGCAGGTCTTCCAAAGACCAAGAAGCTGGCGGGTGGGGTGTGGGATAAGTAACCTTGATGAAAATAGGAAAAACAAACCAAAGTTACTCCTGGCACCCATCGGGTTATTTAACCACATGAGTGTGGTCAGAAGATCATAAAATACAAAACTCAACTTCAAGCATACCTCATCAACTGACTGAGCATGCTGTAGACGTTTCATCATTTCATGATCAGGACTATGATAATCAATCATGCCAGGGGCATGCGGAGGTGTTCGTGGATGCTTCAGGAGTGAAACAGCTAAAGAAAGGCACAGGACTTAATTTGAGTATATAGAAGAAGGAAAATAGACGAAGAAACACAGATCATAGTAACTGCAGTCAATGACAATCGTACAATATTATCAGGGGAGCCACAGAACTCTAAGTAACATCTGAACATATAGCGCCGTCTGGCGTCTACCACATGAGGAAAGAAATTCTTGATAGCGCAGGCTACCAAGTAAAGGTTCCCGGTGCAGTAAAAACACAATCCTATCCAAGTAATCAAGATCTGTCATATAGCATTATGCCTCAACCACTATATTCGATTCACCCATATCACACGAATCACTATAGCCACATTTGATCCTCTTTAAACGAACCCACTTGCATGAACTATGAAGAAACTCACAAGAACAAAAACAATGGGAGCCAAAATCCAAATCTAACAAACCTCTAACCTTGATTTGGAGGTAGAGGAATGGAAGAAGCGGTGACAACAGCTGCTTGAACTGATGAAGAAGAAGCAGCATTTGCCATCCATCCAGCCAAAGCACCAGCATTAGGAGCAGCAACAGCAGGTTGAAAGGGCTGGACAACAACCAAAAGGGATCATACATCAGCTATAAAACTTGGTCTAATTTCCTGAAGATCAAGCAATTTGTAATGGAAGCATAGAAACATACCCCATGAATTCCTAAGGATGTGTAAGCAGCAGGCTTGGCAACAGCAGCAACTGGAAGGTTCACAGGTGGAGGTGCTAAAGACCCATTTGACGGTGTACAAGTGTGGTCTATAAACAAGGTCTTGATGTCTGGATTCGATCTTGGATTTTTACACAGCTGATGCTGCCAGTTTAAACTGCAAATACAACAGCACCAAACATGAGCACTCATAAAAACCGAAGCAACTGCTAAGGGAAATGTCAGTGAATCCAAACAAATCGATAACAAGAATTTAATTAATAAGAAGTTAATATGAAGAATACTTCATTAGCAGCAGCAGCAGCTAAAAATAACATTGCAGTGCCTTTGTCAATGGTTATGTCCAACCATGTATGCCATTATACTAACAGCCAATCAAAATAGTTTCCCACATTCATCAGTAATTACAGGCAGAATCTTAACCTTGATTTCAGATATAGAAAATATGGAACATACAGGATAGTACTGGAATGTCTAACAACTGAAAGACTTTGCTCCAGTATCATTAATTCCAGATTTTACCGAGTCGGAAAAAATCAAAAGTATCAACTTATAGCAACCTAGTCCTCTTCCATAATTTGACTCAATGCTATTGAATGACCTGAGCTTTATTATCGAAACAAATCAATATTTTTTTTTTCCTTTTTAAGATTTGCTCTTGGACTGTTGCTTGTTCAGCAGTGCAGGACTTTTTCCTGCTTTCTCGATCGACGGCATCTGTCATGCGATACATCCTACTTTAAAAATAAAATTCGTCTCTCCTGAAAAGAGAATGAATTCATAACGGAACTCCTGCTTTTTGAAATAAATGACGCAGTAATGTCAGAAAATCACTCTAACAGATTCTTTCAGTATTCCTATCCCTGCCTTATGCCGAAAGTAAACCATTCACCACTACAACTGCAATGAGTTTTCAGCTATTTAGAGATTTCCATACGATAAAGAATCCAGCATGGTTTGCTTCTCAAAAAAAGGGTCAATCCCCCATACTAATATCTCGGAAATGATGAAATTAAAGTAAATCCAATCCTTTGGAGCATATAACTGAGTTACAACACGAAAAAAAAAGGAAAAAAAAAGAGGACTTTACTGATAGCTAAACCTAAATTACATTTTCCAGTCCCTACTGCAATGATACTACAGTAACATTCACCTTTGGTTGATTAATGTGCGTAATCTTGCTGACTTAAGGGTAGGAAGTAGAAGCTTGTCACGAAAAAGAGGATTTGCCTCAATCAGCTTTTTAAGCTCTACCAACATGATACTGCGAGTCGTTTTTGTGTCACCATACTTGGAGAGCTGCTCATTTTCCCTGAAACAAGAGTGGGAAAAGGTCGTCATTAGCAGCGACATATAGTGATTGGATGTATCGTGATCACAGTCCAACACGATCTGAATTTTTATTAACCTAATTTCCCCGTCAAAGCCACCATCAACCAGAATAAAAGCACAAACCTGAAGTTGTTGAGCGTAAGAAGTTGAGTAATTTCCTTGTACAAATCATCATTGAATGTTGAAAACACTTTCAAATCGTTCACCAGTATCTCCACAGCCTTGGCCTTGTCTTGCCTAATTAATCAAAGAAGCAGCGGGAAAGGTAATAAACAATTAAATACCGCCATTTTCAAGGAGGTATATAAACAAGGACGGACGCTACGATTGAAAATTTACCTATCAAGAGCTTCTAGATACTTTTGCTTCCTGATTTCGAAGAATAGCTTCATCGAGTATCTATTGTCGTCCACTTTGGTAAACCCAGACAAGTATTTCTCCACCTCG
Organism: Drosera capensis; assembly: GCA_001925005.1. Taxonomy (NCBI): domain Eukaryota; kingdom Viridiplantae; phylum Streptophyta; class Magnoliopsida; order Caryophyllales; family Droseraceae; genus Drosera; species Drosera capensis. Next base: position 15,850 of record LIEC01011853.1, read on the forward strand.
TCCCATTCCCCAGCTTGCACTTTCTCTTCAAAATGTTTCATGTTGAAGAAGAATCCTGATTCTTGTTCCAATCTACCCCAACCACCATGAAAAAAAAAAAGTCAGAAAAATTTGAAACTGAAGAAGCTAGACAGATTGAAACAAACAATAACTGTGCCTTGAACACTAAAAAGACGCTCAACCATGACCCCTTGATCAACTTGATAGTATTGTAGAGTTTGCTTCTCATTATGGGACTAGAGTCTAAGATCTTGAATCATCCAATCTCATTTAGCATTTGATATTACCCAATGGTCTGGCACTAGGTATGAAGTCAGTAAATACAAAGTGCACGCTTCATCCCAACTTTGAGCCCGATAACATAGAACTAGGTGCGACTCTTAATGAGGTGGGAATGTACATTATCCACAATTTACTTCCAAATATCATGGTTTATAAAGACACTCATTGCTGTCGACAAACCACTTCTATACAAACGCAAGCGTTTGCAAGAACCTATCACATTCTCCCTATAATTAATCATCTAAAGATTTAATTTTCCCTTTTCCTTGTATTATACTAACTATGCCAGCAAGGAAAGTCCTTGATGCGAGAGGCATATAATATTCAAATAATATAGCTCGACAGTGTAAAAAAACACGACATGCAATTCATAAACCCAACAAAAAATAAATATTGAAACCAAAAAAATCTAATCTAAATCAAACAAACACGTCCGCAAAACCCCCCAACCAAAACCAAACATCCTCAAACCAAGCAATATACTTCCCCAACTTAGGTTCCAACAAAAAAATTAGGTTCCCATAATTCACCAACTACTGCTACAATAACAATAACAACAACCTAGGTGCTCCCATCACAAACAAATGCTGCGTAACAACGAGATGTATCCAGTCTTATCCCTGTTATGTACAACAGAGAGATTATTTCCCGAGATTCACCAAATCACAAAAACACCCACTCTCCTCCATTCCTCTCCTCCCCATCACATCACACACACACACAAAATCCCACACATCACATACCTATGAACAGACTCCTTGAACTTCTCTTCCTCCAAGAACTGAAGTATCAAAAACACCAACTCCCTGCTCAACGACATCTCTCCCCCTCAAAAACCCACCCTAATTGAGATCAAAACACGATCGCGGATCTCGATTTCGCCACCAATTTGGTATCCAAACCCGCATTCGAGATTCTCCAATTAGGGTTTTATCGACTCGAAAAAAGGGGGACAAAAGTGAGTCACTGACTTGGTCGGTTTTGGTTTCCGCTTTGTTCGATGTGGTTTTTATAGCAAGTGGTCGTCGTTTCATACTCCGCTTATCAAGATAATATACTGTTCTTATATGATATGCGCGGTGGGGATGTGATACGTTCCATGGGTTATAAAGGCGCGTGAGACTGGGGGGGAGAGTGGGAGCGGATTTGAAAAAGGGCGATTGAATGGGGTTTGGTGTGGTGCCTTTGGGGTCCGCTCATTAATTATTTGTTGCCTTTGTCGATGAAAGGATCAAAAATTGTTTTTATCTTTTGTGTTTTGTTGATATATTTTCTGTTTTATTTGTATAGGGAAAACTGCGTTAAACCTTTCCGAACTTTCACATTATAATATTTAACTTTCTTAGATTATAAAAATCTACCGATGATCTCCAGCCCTCATCCCTTGTTAAGTCATGAACGGAAATGATGAGAAGTCTTTTTTTAGCCCACAAATTATCCCTTGCTTGAAAGCTTTTATGGCTAAAAAAAATTATTTGGTTCAAGTTTTTCGGCTCATCTTCCTGACAAAAACACTAGAATTAAAGTTCCAAAACTTCATGAGAGAGCAAAACTGCTTGATCTTTAATTTTTTAATTCTTTTTTGGGTGTCGTATGAGAGGATCGGTTACGACGGTGGGGAAGTCCGTGGGTTTCGGTTGATTCAATCGTAAAGGGAAATCCGATGAAAATCATGGTATGATTTTGGGACTGATTAGTAGGTGTGTGGTGGAATTAAAGGGATCGTATGGGTTTGGTGTGAGTTTCGTGTTAGGTGAAGGTTGATTCATTTGGATCAGGAGATTTCATGTGGGCGTAAGGATTAGACGATTTGGTTTGAGCTGCTGAAATCAATTAATTGGGTATCAATCATCGTAATCAGGTTTTCGAATCGAAAATAAAAATATTTGAATTCATATTTCTTTTGGAGATACTGGTCATGGACATGGCATAGAGAATCGAGATGGACGAGGTTAGGGCAGAAATGAGCATGAGATGAAACAGATGAAACAGATGGAGAAGAAGATAAACAATAGGGTAAAAATGTTAAAAAATTGGAAATTTATCGTGGGTCCCACATATCATGCGAACCTTCGAATCAAACTTGGAGCTTGAAATGTACGTCATGTTAGTTTGGGCGGAAAGTAAATTGTTGTAATTGATCCTCTGGTGGTGTAGGGTCCCCCTATGAGAAACAGTGTATGAGATGTTTTTTCATTCTTTCGTTATAATTGGAAAAATAGAAATAAAATGATCATAATTTTAGATATTTATTTATTTTTATTAGGTTTAGGTGTTTTTTATTTTAGTATTTAAGGTTTTTTTTTTTTGGGGGTTTTGATTTTTGAATTGGGATACTGTTTTGTTAAAGTGACATCCTACATCGAAACAGTACGTCACTTATGAGGAATAATGCTTCAATTTTGATTTCGCTCCATTTTTTCACTGATTCAATGAATTTGAGACTCGATTTGGATTCGATTATGGATTTAAGATGGTTTGGGGTTTAGATTTAAAGTGAAAATGATTTTGGGTTTCGATTTGAAATGACAATGTCTGCATTTTGTCATGGGTTTGGACGATTTTGGTTTGGACAGCGAAAACATGTAATGGATGAGAATTATTTTCTCGTATCACTTCGAAATTTTTCTTTATTTGTTTATATTTTTGGGAATTTTCCCTTAGTTCAAATTCTAGAAAGAAAAACATAATAATTGAGGCCACTAAGGGACACTATGGTCGTGATATCCATTACAAACACTACCATCGTGTTCTCTTTATAACCTTTTTCAAATAGTGATATTTTGCTAATTCTTTTCATGGTGGCCTCATTTCCCTAATTTTATATTTTTACAGCAATACATTTACAAAAAAGGAAAAAAATAAAAGGTCGCACGTGATGCAAAAGCTGCTGTATTTAGATCATCCATCGTACCTATTCAAAAACACATTTATTTCTAAAATATCATCCATCGGTACATCAAGTCCTACGGAGATAAATTCTTGAACTTATCTTCCACAAGCCAAGTATCTAAGATCATCCAAAAACTCGGGGTACTCTGTGGATTCGATTTCGTCGTCATTAGAGATGTCCAATCCCTCCAAAGAATGCCGAATGGTTATCGCAATAGATGTCGACTTCAGATTTATGTACACTTTCTATAAGAGACGTTGACTCCAATTTGTTCACACTTTCTTCTGGACATGTGTTTCTCATCAGCATTGAACTATGCCATTGACTTCGAGGAGCAACACCACTGGACTTTCTAACAGATCTGTTTATCGTCAAAGGGATAAGTTTCGTTTTCGGCTTGAATGAATCATATTTCTGAAATTGTCGTAAAAATCCAATGACAGATTCACGACTCGTATTTTTCCTCCTACAGGGTGAAGGTCGATTGTTTCTTTTGTTTCCTCCCCGTCCACGGTCACTCTAAATTAATTAGGGCAATCACTCATCGGATAAAATAAAGCGCGAAAATAAAAGGCCAAAATATAGAGAGTTAACAGGACATACCAGTTAGCCTGCTAGCTAGAGGCTTCACACCCACGAGCATCAAGAGATGGCTCTTCCAAATTTTCGACGATATCGTGCTCAATTGTCGCTTGTTGCTCAATCAAGTCTTCTTATTCTTCTTCAACGAGATCAGGCTGTAACAAAAGCAAAGTTAAGTATAAGTAAGACACACAACAAGAAGCCAAATCATTAAATTGTTGCCTACTGACGAATCCAGGAGTAACCCAATGCTCTGGAGCTCTAACAACAGCCTTTCATCATGGGACAACAAAAGATGTTTTATCAATATCGTTTCGGTTTTTAGGGTAAAATTATCGCAAGAAAATGTATATAAAAAAGAGAATAATTTCGGGGTTTTTCTCATGTGGCAAGACCATTCTTGGATTTCGAAGATTCATAAAAAGGATATGCAAAAAAATGCAACAACTCCGGATAAATTTGTCCTGACCCCCTCCAATTTTTTGGGTATAGAAAACAATTTACTAATACGTGAATTTATATGTCTTAAATTTTTTATGGATAATTTGGATGATTATTTTTATAATCATTAATTGCATATACTTATTTTGGGACATCTCAGAAATAAAACTGTGGTAAATAATATGGATTGGAGGGAGTAATGAATATTAAAGTAGAATTGTGAGTGGATAGAGAGAGAGAAAAAATAATATGATACAGGTTATGAATATATAATATAAGGAATCCAATACATGGCATGTTGTAACTTACGTGAGTCATCCATGTTAAGTATTCTGTCATAATTTATCAAGGAAGAATATTTATAAATAATATATGTGCATAGAAAGAGTGTTTTTGTTTTTTTTTTTGGTTAAAATTGAAAATTTTGTAAAAAAATAAAAAATTACTATTCGCCTACCAAAATAAATAAATAAAATACTATGCACACCTCAAAATAACTTATTGATGCGAATTTTGACTCATGTCACAAAACAATCAAATATCATTTTTCTCAAAATTATCATATAATATTAAAAATAATTTAAAAGATTTAGAAAATTTGATGCTAACAACAAATAAACTTGTGTATGGTTAGTCAAATCCAATGGAAGAGATTTATAGTCACTAACAAAACCATGACAATCTCCCAGTTAGGGAATAAGTACTGCAACCGCAGTAGCATAACTATTCTCCACGGTCTTTTTGGCTCATTTTCTCATAATCTCTGAACATCGAAAGCTCTTCAAACTTAATCAGTTTGTTCTTACTGCAGCTATCGTCACTCTAAAACCAAAAACGGAGTGCATGTGACATTTTGAAACAAATAGATTAAAAAATAGACACTTGCAAACAATCATCCTCTCAGACCTTCTTGTTATCCAGCGTTTTTGGCTTTACTACCTTCTTCTTCGTCAGTATGATAATAAAAAAGCTTTTAAAAATATCTCTCGCTACTTTCGCAAACCCATTATCTTCCCATGTTTCCTTGAACGACCCAAAAGGGTATATCGGTAGAACGATCAACTCCACAACCAGCGATTTTTTCGCCAAATGATATCCTTCCATTTTCTCATCTTGTGTGTGGATCTCGACCCGAATAAAACTCTTTAGTCTTAAACTAGTGATAAAAAGATCGAAGCAACACTATTATCATTATTATTACTATTAGTTTATATTCTTACATATGTTAAAGAATTTTTTCCTGTTAGACTAAATTAGCGAGTCCTCTCGAAGAGTAATGCAAGGGTTCAAAAGAAGAAATATTAAAAATAAATGTTAAAATAAAATATAAAAAATGTAAAACATAGCATTTTTTTTCTATCCTTTTTTTACAACAATTGAACATTTTGCACCATATAAAACATATTTTGAGGATTTGTTTTTTCAACTTATAAAATTTTGTTACGGGTCCAAGGATGTGTTTATCTAAAGAGCTCGTAACGATCTCATCTCATTGGTTTGATTATATTTCATGCTAAAAAAACTTTTAATTTTTTTTGTTAGTCGTTATCTTTCGATGTACACGACTTTTTTCCTCCCGTATATTTATTGTAGTCCACCGTTACCATAATCCCGATTCTTCACATTAGCAACATTTTAATATTGTCTACCAGACATGATGATGTCTGTCGCTCTAAAAAACGATTTAACGCATCTTTTCTTGATAAAGAAATACGAGAGTTGCTAATCCTTGAAAACAATTGTCGAGAGAACTTTAAAGAAGTTATATAGCCTAATAAATAATTTGGTATTTATTTCGTATTTGGAATATACATGTATATATATAATAATTTGGTACATTTCGTATTATTCATAATAATTTGGAATATACATGTATATATATAATTAGAAATAGACAATTTGGTTTCAATTCAAGTTTTTTCTAATCATATAATTTTACATTTGAAAATTTGTGGTGATAATGCAAGTAAAAAAAAACATTATAAATTATTCATAACTTTTCTTTTCTTCTTTTTAAAATATTTGCACAATTTATCTTTTTTTTTTTTTTATTGTGAGCACTGAAGTAACTGCACCCTTGTTAGCTACATGCCCACATATTTAAACTACAACAGTCAATTTTGAAAAAATTTGAAATTTAAAATTCAAAAACAATTTGATTTTTTAAAATATTGTGAGTAAGACTATATCGTGTACACTGATGTTACTGCAGTCCTTTTTCTCTTATATTTGATTATTAGGTTTAGGGAAATGTAACGACACACATCCCTTTTTCCCTTGATTATAAGGAAAAGTGTAAATTATCCACAATTCCTCTCTTCTTGCTTAATTATCAGTTAGTGATGGGCATTTTTATTTACCAACTAGTTTGATTTCTAAAATTAATTCAAATTCATACCCATCATGCCCTTCAATTAGCTATATAATTAATTTTAAACCCTAACTAATCAAACCCCTCAATATTATTCTCGTCCACCGTCGGTCTCTCTACCGATTCATTGACAACACGATCGTTTTCACAAAATTCATCCACAATCAATCCCACCTCCTCAACTCGGACTTCTTCGACGGCCTCCTTTCCCGCTCCGACCTCCCATTCACTTCCATTTTATCCCTCAATCAGGATGATTTGAAAGAAGGATCCATCGACATCAAGATCTTCGACAGGTTTGATGCGGATTGGAGCGGGAAGGTCTTTAACTTCATATATTGTGCTATAATACCCGTAAGGAAATCAAGCTTTGTAGCATCTTTCTTTTTATTAATGAACACGATGCCATATCTTTGGGATATGAAAAACAATATTTTTTTATGAAAAAAAATTAGAATAGATCTTGCAAATTAGGAAAGCTAAATTTGATTTTCAAAAAAAAAAAAAAAAATGTTAGTGGGGTACTTTCGGATAAAAAATATAAAAAAGGTGGTATTTATCGCTAATTTTTTTTGTTAAATAGCACCTTCAGCTAATTTTTTCTTTTAAAAAAAGATCATTAATATATCATCCGATTACATATCATATAATTATTTTTTGTTAAAGATATTGTATATATGATCAATATATTTTTTAAATCCAAATTTTTATGTTGATTGAAGATTTAAAAAAAATTGTGTAAATAAATTAAAATTATTACACAGTCCATTTAAATTTTAGAAATAACGTTAATATCTTGACATATTAATGTTTGAAGTTTTCTGCAAATAGATTATTGGATACTTTTTCTAACTTAAGTAGATATTGATGGGTTTTTACACTTTTTCATATATTTTTTTACATGAGATAAAATCATGACAAATGAGTATATTAGCATATTAGATTAGTTTTTTTTTTCTATTTAAAAGATTAGATTGTATTTGTTTTTTATTAAATGATTTATCATTTGCCATGTTTAGATATATTTTAGATTAACTTAATATTCTATTTTTATGGATATTAACCTAACATTCTTAAAAAGCACCAAAAAATATCGACTCTTTCCGTTAAACATGAGAAGCAATTTTGCTAGCATGTCGTAAGCATCCAGCGTTTTATCCGAGATGGTTTAGAAGCTATGAGTATTTGGAACTTCCCAGATGCACTTGAAAACAGAAACAACAGATTGGTAACCTCAGTACAACAACCGCAAGACATCTGATGAGGCGAAGAAGCTAAAAAAGACGTTAATGAAATTTTTCTACATCTGCTTAACAGTTTTAACTTGTTTGATCACAGCCTCACAGGCAACCCCATCAAGACTAAAGCTGAAATCGAAGCCAAGGCAAAACTGAGAGAAAATGCGTGGGCTTACATTACATGTAAGTGATCCATGGATATAAACAAAAACCACAAGTACAACTTGACCTTGAGAAGAATTAAAATCATAACTCCTGCAAGCTATCAAAATTGCAGCGTCCGTCACTATCTCAAAGCACACAACTCCAACCTAATCTGAAACGCGGCTCTGACAGGAAAATCAGATATCACCTCTTCGACTTTCTTAGATTCACTTCTTGGCTTTCTTCGACTAACTTCTTGGCTTTCTCTCCAGGATCCTACACAAAAAGATCACATATAGCCACATGAATGACCAATCTAACGAAACATCAATGATAGACATGTATTGTATGATAAAACACATGCAGCAGCAGAAGAGCTCCAACAAGCAGGCCACTGCTGCCACCGAGGCAAGAAATTACTGATAAACTCGGACAAGGGCATCTCAAGAATGATCAAGCTCGTTTGAGTATGGAAAAGCAACAACAGTTAATAAGAAATTGAGTACATCCCATCAGGAAATCAACACAGAAATCGACCGGATCATGTCAATGATCAGAATTAGCATGGTAAAGATTAAGACATCATAGGAACAATTTATTTCATTGATAATTAGAATGGCATGAAAAAAAAAAGGGAAACAAAAGAAAACAAAAGCCAAAGAAAAGCTCAGAAAAATGTGTAGATTTGTCCCTGACCTCCACACAGGAGATCTCATAGAGCTGGGATTAGTACATTCATCATCATTGCATCGAAAAACCACATAGAACTAATGAGAAAAAAGAGAAAAGAAAGAGCATGAAACCAATGTGAATAATGTGTTGAATTGTCTTGTGGGAAAAAAACTTTGAAAGGCAGAGGAATCACGAGAGGACCCATAGGTTGAGGCGGTTGAGCAGCATTTTCTTTCGAATTATGGCAAACCCTACACTAACGGAAAGAACAAGACAACCAGATGTTTAAAGGTCTTTTGGTGTATAAAAAGAACTCCAAAAATTGAGTTTGTTAACACACATCCCTTAAAACTTACCTATAGAGAAATTTCCAGCATAAGTTCTATATGTCGAATGAACTTCAGATAAATCAAGTATCAAACAAAGCCATGAGATAATCTAACCTGTGCCAGACGCTCCTCTCTCCTAGTGATCTTTATTTCCCTGCCTGCCTGGTTCTTTGGCCACTCAGCATCACATCGATCCGACGGTGTCTTCTCTATCGCCTTCTCAGCCTTTGATTTATGGATGCTCTCCATCAACACGCAATTGTTCTGATAGACATTATCTCTCACTTTCAGTTACATATCATGATATGCTGTCATTTTTCTTAAGCCTCCCTGTATTTGGGAAGCAAGCATCGGAACACGCATTCTCCTCATCCAAGGACCATGGTCGGAACTCGGAAGCCTAGTCTCCCTAGTACCCTTTTGTTTACATAAAGAAATTTTGGAAACCAGAAATTTATTAAGATTGGCTATTCACTGTAAGGACACCAAAAGGTACAAGATTCGAAGAAAGAAAACTCTAGCCTCAGAATCAGAAAAATAGTAATGCAAAAAAGTCCATACCATAACCAGAATGGCGCCCCTTCCTCTTAGCCTCTTTTATTTGATAGATATGGTCGAGCAAATGGATTTAGTTGTGTTCTTGATGATGAATCCATCTTTTACCATTCCTTATGTTTTGTCCTACGATAAGGTAAATATATGAACACCTGACTGTTAGAATAGATGCTCGACATAAAGGGCACTGAAGGGCAACTGTAGCTGGTTTTAGCAAGATAGACATCAAGTTTCCAAGTCAGGCCCGAAACTTAAGCAATAGACGTGATTAATAACTTATGAAAGCTGACAACATATATGCAACAATCGATTTTGACATTTTCATCCAAAAAAGATAGCAAACATCAAAATACACAAATCAACGAAAACATGGTATCGCTCCTTGACTGTAAATAAAGCACCAATGACATGCAGAGAAACAAAGATGCAATAAACTCAAGTAATTAAAGAAAGCACAAAACCAGTGCAGAGAAAAATACTTATTTTGGAGTGAGAATGTCATCCAATACCATTGGAGCACACATCAAAGCATATGCAAGGACATTGCTCAAGCAGAAAGGATATATTTTTATCTGCACAATCATCATCTTAGAAACCACATTTAGCAGATTTCAAAGAATAACTATTCATGCAAGTATAACACGCCACATCCAAAATGCCAAAGGATTGCAACTTATATAAATGGTTTACCATAAGTACCACGGGTTTAAGAAAGAGACAGATAAAACAGACATAGCCACAAGTTCATCAAAGTTCGCATGCACAGAGGCATAGAGAGGAATGCCTCATGACTCATGAAGAAGATCCAACATTGTCTCTCTTTTTTCAACAACACGTCTCATTCTGATGGAAAACATGGCAGGAGCTACATACTAACTGAAATTCATCAAGAAAAATGAATGAAGTTCCTGCTACAATGAGCATTTTATGTTTAAACCCAACATTTGCAAAACAATTATAATTAAATAAAAGAACTCTTGAAATGTTAAAAAACAAGCAAACTTCATGCCAAAATGTAAAACATATTAACACCAAAGAAATGTAGATCCATTCGTTCCAAATACCACCATCACATCGTTACACATGAAGAAGGGAAAGCAAAGGACAAGGATTCAGTTGTTGTATGCACAGATAAAATCCTAGAAACCATGATCGTTGGTCTCCAAGAAGAACTATGTGCAAAATTGACACCAAACCTCCCCAACAAATCGACCACGCAAAATCACATCAATTTATCCTAATGAAAGCACCAGCAGATTACATAGATTACACACTAATTCCCAATTACATAATGCGGCTAACTCTGCAGCAGGACCTATGCTTATTGTGAAGACAAGTCACAGACTTAATCTATAGGATCAGATTTTTGATACAGAATTGTTGGATGATTCCATAGACTACGTGCTTTATAAATTTAACTAGGAAACCAAAACCAAAGAAAGGGTTAAGGATGAAGCAAAACAAATCCTAGAAAAACACTGATGAAACAGCAACAAAAATATCCATTCAACCAATAAATAAAGCAATACACACAGTGTTCTGCCCAAGCGCAGCTCTGAGAGCAAGCTTATAAAAAGTGAGATACTCCCCATCGGCTTTCTCGATCCTTACCCTTGCGAACTCAGTAAACCTCAAGCCAGTAACTTTCATCGCTGGAACTTCATATACACAAGATCATCCGTCAACATGCCCACAATCACAGCGATCTTGTCATCCTACGACCCAAACACCACAAATACACATCACATTACCTTGCCCTGCATGAACTTGATGAGCAGAGACAGATAAATCAGCGCCTTGTTCACCTTGGACATGAACAACCTCTTCAGAATCGCCTCATTGAATTTGCTCCGGGTCCTACAAACCCGAAAACTCTAAAGCTGCATGCACAAACACACACAAAAAATCAGCTTTGGCATTATCCTCATGAATAATATTAAAGAGGGACAAAGATATTCCTTTGCTTGTTTACAAGTCTGGTTCTTTGTCAAAAATTTCACTATTGACATTGACTTTGAGAAAAATGTCATCCATTTTATCTTGTTTTTAAATTGAAAAGCTACACACGATCACCTCTATTTCGCATTGTTTTCTTACTTAAATTAAGCTGGAGACAATCAGTTTCTGATATTCTAGATCAAATCAGGTCGAAGCGACTCAACAAAAGTGATTGTTGCTACTATTCTTCGATCACCTCAAAACACCCAAATCAACACAGCTAAAAAAAATCAACAACGAAGTCAAGACTGACGCAGCGCTTGAAGCGATTCCTCAGAAACAACTGTAGCTAATACTACACCTCTATGACCACAAACCGATACACAGAGCTAACACGAATCAAAAACGAAATCCAGATCGATGCAGCGTTTCAAGGGATTGCACAAAAATAACAGTCGATACCACTCCTCCACTACCACAAACCCAAATCTACACACAGAGCTTACACAAATCAACACACGACTCATCGGCATCCAAGATCAAAGATCCGAACCTTGGCGGCGCGGTCCTCTTCGGCTTCTCCGACTTGTCTCCAGCCTTGAGATCGATACACTGTGAAAATCAACGAAACAACGCAATCGATTTCAGATTAGATTCAAGGCTTTCCTCGGAGTGTACAATGAAGAAAATGAGCAAGTTCTGTTTCTTGTCTCTGTAGAAGAAGTGCAACAGCTGCGCTCTCTCCACAGTGACACGCGAAGAACTCGCTCATTTTCTGCAGCTGTTGCGACCCCATTTTTGAGCTCTCTGTGCGTGATGGCGGCGGCTATGGCGTGAGGAAACCCTAGAAATGAAAGGAGAGTGGTGTTGGGCTGTTTTGTGGGCTTGTGCTATTGACGATGCAGTTCCGGCCCAATAAATCAGCCCATTCGAACTTGGTCTTCATCAATCTGATACGATAGCCCAATTATTTCAAGTAAGGTCGCAATAACCCAATTATTTCGGTCATGAATAGTTTCCGAAAAAATTCAAGATGTGCAGAGTATGAACCCGAACAGTAGATTTCATATGCAAAATTCGTGAATAGAAAGGGAAAACGGAGCTACTCATAATGATATTGATTTATGTATGTACTATTCATACCGATATTGATTCTAGTGATCCACGAAACACATACTCCCTCTATGTCATATTAATCGTAACATTTTTATATTTGATCAATCTTAAAAATTATAACTTTTTTTTGATAATCTTTTAATATAAAAAAATATTAAATTAATCTCATTTGTTATAATATATGCAATATCTTCTCTAAAAAAATGTTACGATAAATTTCACTGTTATCAAAAAAATATTTCTTTTCACTAAAATTCATACAGCTTCAACGCTTGTATAAATTTTCAATAAATATGAGACGGAGAGAGTATAAAATTTATAGGATATGTCATGTCGGATAAAGGACTGTTGGATCATGCTGGACAACGTAGAAGCACTATTCTACAAAAAAATATTGTGCACTTATTATGAGTTACAAAAATACAACGTTAACAAAAGGCTACCTAACTTTATAGCGATGTGGAATCCAAAGCAAAGTAAATCGAAATGAAAACACCGCATACATCTAACGAAGCCGAAATTACCAGTAAACAAACTCCTAGACAGCCGTGGCACAAGCTGCTTTGCTTGAAGCAGTTTACCCAAGCAAAGCATAATCATAACATATATTGTGACAAAAAAGGCATAACTTAACCTCTTCAACATGAACAAAGAATAATTGCCTCAAAATGCTCATAACTCACCCTCGCTCGATCACAATCTTACACACGATGGCTTTTCTGAAATTGTTCCTCATCCTCGTACTTTTCGCGCCAACTTTCCAAGCTCTCACCGAGGAACCATCTCGACCCCGAGAAGATGGGATTCAAGCCATGATCGCACGAGCTTGTGTTGATGTGGAGGACGAAATCTCATGCCTTTCCGATATACAATCAAAACTATTAAGCTATCAGCAATTAAACGCCACTTCTGTTCTCTTGGCTGCCACTGAGGCCGCACTGAACGGGGCCGAACTGGCCATTGCGATGTTCACGAGATTCACTTTACTCTCGGCGTCAAGATCACGAGAACAGATTGCTATTGAGGATTGCAAGGAGCTCCTCGATTTCACTGTCACGGAACTCTCCTGGTCGTTGACTGAGATGAGAATGCTAAGATCACCCACGGAAACCACAGGTAAGTATATCCAACACCACGAGCGTGAAGGTAACCTCAAGGCGTGGCTCAGTGCCGCGCTAGGGAACCAGGACACCTGCCTCGAGGGCTTCCAGGGGACGAACCAAGACACCGAGAGTATGATCAAGGGAAATTTGAAGCAAGTGACCCAACTTGTTAGCAACATATTGACGATGTATACACAATTCCACGCCTCGCCTTTCACGAGCCTTAGGGATAACAACTATACAAGAGAAGTTGACGAGCCGAAATTCCCAGAATGGATGTCGGAGGGCAACAAAGAACTACTCGTCGCTTTGCCCAAAGGGATTCATGTCGATGCAGTGGTCGCAGTTGATGGGACTGGGAAATACAGGTCTATTGCTCAAGCTATACAAGAGGCTCCTAGTTATAGTAACAGGAGGTATGTTATTTATGTGAAGAAGGGTGTTTATAACGAGAATATCGATATGAAGAGGAAGAAAACCAATATTATGATGATCGGCGATGGCATCGGAGAGACAGTTATATCCAGTAACAGGAATTTTATGCAGGGATGGACTACTTTCAGAACTGCTACTTTTGGTAAGTCTTCATTCCATCTCGTTCATGGTAAAATACTCGACGGAGAAGCAGAACTGAATATTTCAAATAAGCTTACAGCACAAATTTGAACTCGGTCATGAAATCGAGATAATGTTTTCTTTCTTCATTGTGTAATAATTATATTGTGTTTCTTCATGTTCAATGAGCAATCAATAGAACGATAAATCGAGCAAGGTTCAAGCTAAGTGAAATTACTCATTAGCATCAGTCATCTCTTATTATTCAGACAATGGTTTTTATCAACCAGTAAAATGTTTAACGATACTTTTCTTTCTTCATTTTGCAGCCGTGTCAGGCCAAGGCTTCATAGCGAGGGACATAACATTCCGCAACACGGCTAGTCCGTTCAACCGCCAAGCTGCTGCGCTTCGCGTCGACTCCGACCGGTCCGCCTTCTTCCGTTGTAGCATCGAAGGCTACCAAGACACGCTTTACGCACACTCCCTACGCCAATTCTACCGTGACTGCCACATCCACGGCACCATCGACTTCCTCTTTGGCAATGGAGCCGCAGTGTTCCAAAACTGCGACATCCACGTGCGGGAGCCACTTCCGCAACAAAAGCCCACCATCGCGGCCCAAGGCCGCAAAAGCCCATCCCAGAGCACCGGCTTTGTAGTTCAAGATTGTAGGATTCATGCGACCTTGCCAACGTACCTAGGCCGTCCATGGAAGGCGTACTCCAGGGTGGTTTATATGAACTGTTACTTGGGACCTGGGGTTCAACCTAGAGGTTGGCTGGAGTGGTATGGCGGGTTTGGGCTCGGGACTTCATATTTCGGGGAGTACAGGAATTATGGACCTGGGGCGGGGTTGGCGGGTCGCGTTACTTGGCCCGGGTATCACATCCTCAGGAGCACATCAGAGGCAGTTGTGTTTACTGTACGATGGTTTATTGCTGGGTTGTCCTGGTTGCCAGCGACCGGTGTGCAGTTCTCTTCTGGGTTGAGCAACTGACTCTGTGCATTAGCCCTATCGTACAACTGATTCTTTTCTGGAAAACAATGCAAGGCGTGAAATTTTAATCCGTTGAGAGACTGAAAAAAGTTCTCGGCCACCAGAAGACTTCGGTGTAATCAGGCCAACTGATTGCGACCACAACCACACCTAATCTCTAATCACTACTAGAAGACTAGCTGAAAGTTAAAGCTTCAAGATTGAAATAAAACTTGCAAAATACGATCTCCAAACTGCGTTCATTCACTTTACAGTCATGTGTAGCCAATTCTTCATACTCCGATAATTTACATCGTAGGCGATGGCTAACATCATGCATAACTTGAACCGAATATATAACTGACCAGCATTAGCTTCACATGAAATTAATAAACATGCCATGATGCTACAGAAATAGTCTGCGAATAGATCCATCTGAGATGCAACAGACACAAACCTGTTGACAAAGTTACGGATAGAACAGAAACTCCGGTTCAAATCCAACAAAAATCTTGATCGATATCAAAGACAACGAAGCAGCCAAAATACTAAGCTCAGTAAGCCCATGTCCTAACGTCAAAATAGTAGAAAAAGCACCCCGGATTGAATTTGATGAAGAGTTCGATCAAAATCAAAGCTGGATCTCTAAACTCTGTAACCTTTGCTGTTCCTCTTACCCCTGGCGCGCTCGAACTTCCTGCCCTTGGAACGTATATATGGCTTGGTGTGGCTGTGGGGAACACCTGGTGCTCTGCCGAAGTGCTTAACTGCCTCCCTAGAGTTCTTGGGTCCTCTAAGAAGAACCTGCAGAAGACAACCAAAGCCATGCAGCGGTTCAGACACTTTTAATTTATAGGGAAAACTAGAACCGCGATCCAAGACATACAAAAACACACAATTACATGAAAAAAACATACTACATGAAACATTTGCCACCACAAAACATTTTTACAAGAAGTTTCAGACTCGAGAACTAGAAGAAAAGGGCTCAATCGAGTCTCTAAACCCAAGATTAAAAATAATAAAAATTCTCCAGAAGATACAGTAAACAATACATTTGCCACCATTTTACTAGTTCCAAGTTCCTAAAACAATCTCGCATTATTTAATTTCCGTATGGTTGGCGAGACACAAATATCTGGGTTAATGGCACAATACAGTACTAAACAGCTACCCAAATTTCCATATTAACTAAAACTCAGCTCAGTCATCTCATTCATTGTCACAACATACGTCTTGTCCAAATCTAGAGTCTCCAGATATCTACACTTGAGAACTTAATCCACACAAGTCAAAACTATTTCTAGACACTGGAAACAAAGAGCATAATGGGCTTAACCTGAGAGGAACAACAAGCAAGCATCACAACTTGATGAGGGAACCATAAATTTCTCAAGCAAGAAACACATCAGATGAGTAACCAACTCTGAAGTAGAACCTGTGTATTGCAAAGACAAGACACAGACTGAATCAAGAGGATTGGTTTTTCCATGCAAAATTGTTGGATAAGTCTTTGCACTAAATGCACAAGTGATCATGTAAAGCCACTGAGCAAGTTACTCCCAACTTACTTAAACGAACATGCACATTTTTTTTAACTAGGAGACACAAACCAAGACAAAGGGTAGAGATGAAACAGTACAATTGCTAAAAATACAGTATAGAGAAGCAGCAAGCAAAACGAGAGCATTCGAATAATAACCCAAGCAATACATACAGTGTTCTGCCCAAGGGGGGCCCTGAGAGCAAGCTGATCAAAAGTGAGGCACTCCCCACCAGCCTTCTCAATCCTTGCCCTAGCTGTCTCAGTAAACCTCAATGCAGTAACCTTCATCGCTGGAACTTCATACACACGAAGATCATCTGTCACCGTGCCCACAATCACTGCAATCTTGTCATCCTACCACCCAAAACACCAGATAGAAGCCCACATCACATCTTATTTCTAATCAAACCCACTGACATCACAGGCACAAAGAAAAACAAACATTCCATCAGTTTACCTTCCCCTGCATGAACTTGATGAGCCGAGACAGAGAAATGGGCGCCTTGTTCACCTTGGACATGAACAACCTCTTAAGAATAACTTCATTGAACTTGCTCTCTGTCCTGCGGACCAGAAACCTGTAGAGCTGCACAGAGATACAGAAAAATCCAACCTTCTCATTATCCTTATGCGAAATGACAAGGACACGTATGCTCATTCAAAATCATTAATTTTGTCAATAATTTTATAATTTTTCATATCAACACAGCCAGCATGGATAACCTTGTCCATCTCTTAAAATTTTTTATTTTGACTTCAAAGATACACACGATGATTTTGACTTCAAAGATACACACGATGACACAATAACTTCTATTTTACACTGTTTTCTCACTAATGCTGCGGACAATCAAATTCTGATATCCTGGATTAATTTAGGTCCAAAAAACGATTTTCCAGATGACTACACAAAATCAAACTATAAACTATTTATCGATCACCCCAAACTCCCATATCTACACAAACTTCCACAAATCAACAACAAAACGAGTCCAATGAGGCATTTCGAGCGATTGCACAAAGCAATTATCGCTACTATTCCTCTATGATCACAAATCCCCGAATCCACAGTAGCTCACAAAAATCAAGAAGGAGATCGAGGCAATGCTGCGACAAAATAAGGCAAAAGTAGCCCAATCAGATCCATTGAATCGAAGAGCAGAATCGTGTGCAGGCATTTTATGGACTGATGCAGCGTTCACGATTGCACAAAAAACAACTGCCTTGACGAGGATCCTCGAATCTACACACAGAGCTAACACAAACCAATAACGAAATCGAGACCGATACAGCGTTTCAAGCAATCACAAAAAAAAAACAACAGTCGCCACTACTCCTCATCAAGCGCTTACCACAAATCACCAAATCTGAACACATAGCTTACACAAATCAACAATCAACTCATCGAGATCTAATACTCGAGGATCCGAACCTTGACGAGGAGTTTCAAGTAGATATCCTGCGACTTCGGCGCTGTCCTCTTCGTCTTCTTCGACTTGCCTCCTGCCTTGAGATCGATACCCTGCAATAATCAACGAGAAAAAGATCGATATCATGGAATTGATAGAACCAGAAGAGGACGAAGGGGGTGCAGAAGAGGGGAAAGGGAGTCACCATTGTCGGAACTTTGCGGAGAGACGCCGCCGCCGCTAGGGTTAGTGTGAGGGAGAAATGGGAACAGGTGAGGAGGGAGGAGAGTGTTGCGTTGATTTTATATGGTCTGCTCTGCTGATTACTAGGTTTGAGTGGATTTTTTTTCTACTTGTGTGGTGTAATTTTGTCCGCTTATGTTACCCTCGATATACTTGCTCTATTCTGAAAATGGTTTTGCATAATCATTTGGGAAATATACTTTTTCCTATGCCAATTTATTGAACATAGCTATCGTATATAATAAACGTAGTCACAATAATGATGATTATCGTTAATTATTTTAATAATTTTCGAATGAGTGTGTTTGAGTGTCATAACACAAAATAATACTCCATTTGTTTGCTATATTTTTGTAACACATACATTTTGAGATTTAATTTGGTGATTTTTTTTCTAATTAAATATGATTAAATATTTTTTTATTTTATATTAAATAAAATATTTTTTTTTCGTCTCAAAATATATACAACACTTACTTCATTTTCATATTTCGTTTCAGGTTCATAATCATCAATTTATCATCATTCTAAAAGAAAAAACAAATGATTAAAACTTTCATTTTAAGGTTCTTTTCATAATTGTTTTTATATATTTTCAGATTATTTGAACACAGTTTTATTTCTTACGTTTTCAAATCATTTGAGTTATTTTTCGAATATTTTTAATCTCTTCATATGTTTTTAAATGTTTTAAGTTCATTTCATGATTCTTTTGATCGATTCTTTCATTTTCAAGTCATTTCGGGTTGTTTTAACATCATTTAAAACTCTTTTCATAATTTTTTGTGTTTTCAGGTTGTTTGAGATTGTTTTATGATTTCTGTAAGTGTTCATTTTTTTTAGTGCTTTTTTGGCTTGTTCGTTATCCAAAAAGGTGGGACACATACATCTGGCATGACTTGGAACAGAAAACACACATGAAAAGCTTAAAAAAACGTAAAACAACCTCAGCAGCACGGACGGAGGCCAATTATAATGAGTTGATGACCGAATATAAGAGTTGAAAGAGAACATATATCACGGTGAACCACTTGCATGCTAGCCTTCAAAATTTCATGACACAATTACAGCAGCTGCGTCACAGCAACAACGAAATAGCAGACAGGAACAGGAGAATAGAGTCGAGGTAACTGCATCTCGAAGCGCTGGTTGACCAAATTTCAGAGACAACTAACAGGAAGCGATCTCTTACGCTGCCCCTCCTTTTCCTGCATTATCAATCGAGTTTTTCCATCTGCAAATCCAAATAAAACGAGTATAGAACCAAATTACTTTGAGTGAAAAACGGCACTGAAATCGCAAGTATTCATCCAAAGGAACTCATATTCATTGCGTTTATTCAAAAAAGGCAAGGCACAGTCATGTGAGTGCCATCTCTTAGAAACTCATCGTATGACTTGCTTGGTAACCAGTGGCGGAACTAAAAAAAAATTTCTTGAGGGGGCAAATTATAAATAAATAATCATCACATATATAATTAATTATTTGTTCTTTATAATTTCTTATAATATAAGCATAATTTAGAGTAATTTCTCAAGTAGTTATATAAAAATGAAGTACAATATTTCAAAACATATCAAAATAAACAAACTAATAAATAAATAATAAATCTAGCCCAATAGAGAAATTATAAGAAATAAATTGGGTTATCTCTTATATATGAAATTGACAAATCCATAAAAAAAATAGAATCAACCATTTAACAATTTTTTATACTATAAGCACTAGATAATAAATAAGCTTGAAAAAACAAAACTCATTGATAATTCTAACATCAAGAAATTATAAGAAAAAAAATTGGGTTATCTCTAATATATGAAATTGAAAAATCCATCAAAAGCTCCTAACTCATTCATTCTCAACTAAAATTGAAAACTAATTTGTTAGAATCTATAAGATTAAAAAAAACGAATAGTCAAAATGGGAAAAACAAAATATATATTCAAATTGAGCCAACTGGGAATCAAAGCTTGGGAAAAGGAAAAAGCGAATGATCAAAATGGGAAAAGCAAAACGTATACGTTCGAAATGGAGCCGAGTGGAATTGAACCTCCAAGGTTCATGTTGCACCCACTGGACCAACCACGACTCCTTCACCCAAGCCTATATTACATATTATTATCTATTTAATGTTTAAAAACTCAGTGGGTACACATGACACAAAAGTCTGAATACCATGCGCTTGGGAGATAACTAATCAATATTAACCAAATGCCAGAACAAAAGAGACCACGATAAATGTTTCTTTACTATGCACTTAGGAGATAACTATTCAATATCAACCAAATGCTGGAACATATTTTACCAGCATAATCCAGCAACTTCATTCAGCTGAATTTGTTTGACGTATTCAAGCTTGGTTAGTCTTCTTACCGTATTTGAAAAATGTGATGTTTCTATAGTGTAGTGATGACTGTTTTTATACAGGAAAGAAATAAAGGATATCCGTGTACCTTCCAGAGACCATCGTTGAGATAATGCAATGTTTCAACACCAATCCCTTTGTTGATAGCCCGTCTGCAGCATCGAGTAAAAAAAATATTAAAATTTAAAAAAATCACACCAACATGATATGACATCGAAGAAAAAGGTTGTTTAATTGATCCAATAGGACTATAATATAACAGTCTCGCAATGAAGTATGACAGGTAAAGTTATTAAAAAAAAGGAAAAAAAAAAGCTGCACTCGCCACTCATAAGAGAGGAGGCCAAGCTTAGAATGCCACCACAAAGCAGGCGGTGAAGAGGTTTGATCAAACCAAATGCAAGTCTCCAACACTCCAAGCCTATCCTTTTCAAAACATTAAGCATCCAGTATGGAATCGAAGGAAAATATGTTAGGCAGAAATTAGAGAACTCACATATCTTTTGCTGACATTTTTGTGAAGCCAATTGCAAGAGCATGTTGCTTTCCTTCAGCCATTATAGCCTATAAATAGAAACCAGGCAACAAATTCATCAGAGAATGTCTGAACAAACAACGACGACAACATCATGCTACTCCATATATCAGGCTGAAAAATTGATGGAACAAATTATATAGCGGCGAGCAAGGACTATGACATACCACAGGTCTTTCAGCCTCAACTTCATCATCAAGGGCGCCTCCAGGAGAAGTCAGTCCAGGGCACATGATATTGGCACCAGAGAAAACGAACTTTATAGCACCTCTATCAACCTGAAGTTTCCTCATTATATTAGGGTCTGCAACAAAAGACAAATCTTAGAGAGTGTGTCGAATATAGTGTGCTGCATGAAGAAAGGGAAATTTCTATTCCTGGGATGGAAGAGCAAATCAAAGGGAAGAAATGACTTGCACTGATGAAGAAGACGTAGAGTGGGCATATAAGGTCC
Source organism: Drosera capensis (assembly GCA_001925005.1). Taxonomy (NCBI): domain Eukaryota; kingdom Viridiplantae; phylum Streptophyta; class Magnoliopsida; order Caryophyllales; family Droseraceae; genus Drosera; species Drosera capensis. Next base: position 37,600 of record LIEC01011853.1, read on the forward strand.
ATCGCGGATATTGAAGAACAGAGGGACATTGTTAACAACAACTAGATTCAGATGGTTTTGGCTGCATAGAAGAAAGATAAAATTGTGTTGACAATAAAAAAAAATGTGCGACTAAGAAGTATAATGGGACAGGAAGGAGTGAACAGAACCATTTGGCGACAATAAGAGGAGCTTTCTTGGGGAGCAAATCATCCAACACTGGTTCAAGTCCTGGGTACTGCAAACAAATATAAAGCCTGAAAACCATAACTAGCTAAAGCTACATGACTCAACCGACAGAAGACTTTAAAACAATAATGGGTAGCCTATATGAACCTCTTCAGAGATACTTTGACGTATTTTCCTTTGCACGGATGCCTTCACTTGATTTTGTGCAGATACCTCCTCCGCAGTAAACCTGTGAAAGTACACATAACTTCCACATTGTCAATGATAATATGTTCAACTAACGAAAAAGTAGCTAAAGCCTTAGCATCAAACAACAGAATGTGTTGTGAATGTGTTCTTTAACTAATGAACATTCTAAAAATGACGGGGATCATCCCCACCTCACATGATAAGCAGCTCAACCAACTCCTCCAAGAAGAGGAGAGGTCAAGGGATTAAAACCGGTTGAGTGCGGAGCTACTTTGTGATGGTGAGCCCATCAACGAAAGCTGGTTTAAAAGGTCCTCCGGGTTTGCGGGCTATTCGGTTGATTAAATGGAAATCCTTTGGGATTTACTTTTAGAGAAACATTCTAAAAATGACAATATCTTGTCACCCTTCAATACAAGTTATCCAGTGCTATACAACACTTAGACATGCCTCTGCAGCCAACTCAAAAAACTGTATACTATCAATCAAGATACCGACCTTGGAACAGTTATCTTGAAGATGGAGACAACATCTTTATCCAAACAGAGTGTGTTTATATGAAATGCGTGTACAGCAGCTGACCAAACCTTTTAATACACGGAGTTGAATACATGGATAAAACGAACTTATTCTTCTATCTCGCGAATGACCTCAATGAAACCATGATATGTTATATAATATCCTAAGGGTTCCCTCAATCTCCGTTTAGGTTTTTCTCCCTTGCTTCAGGGCCACTAATATATAGTTTCACATCTTCTTACAAGCGTCTCACCATTTCTAGTTGTCTACGTTTCGTAAGTTCACATTGCGTAGAATATGATTCTCTCATGTCTTACATTTAAGACACCCCCACTTTATGTCATACCGCCTTATATGACATGGGAAAGCCTACAAATGCATGATAGACACAAGCACTAAGCGTGCTAAGGCAGTTGGTCCTTTTACTAGTTCCTAGGGATACACATGACTCTGCCCAATGCTTAAGAGGTCATCCGACCCAAAAGAAAAGGCCTAAAGATATTGAATACAAAAGAACACACAAAACATATGCAGATGTTGATGATCTTGATATATACAAGAAAGATTGTTACGGTTGATATCTACCGAAGTTGCATATCATAATCGATCCTCGAGAACATAGTATCCTCAATGTAGCTGCTGCTTGTTAAAATCTTATCAACACAGCATATTATTTTATAGAGCAATGAGCCCCCAAATCAGGACATCTCTCAGATATACTCAGCAAATACAACCCCCTTCAAGATCGCTTCCATACATAATACTGCAGGTCTGCAACCCTTCGTGCCCAATTTTTCACATAACTTTATTTCTCGAATCAAACCCAACACAATTTTTTCAGCACCAAACACTATCAATTCCTTCAAAACAATATTTTCCACAACCCTAAAACCCCAGAATCACATTCACATCATAACTGTTAGTTTGACTTCAGCGATATCACGATAATAAACGGTGACAAAGAAACTGCAATCGGCACCATATGAAACAAAGAGGAATCGAAGTTAACACAAAATCAGCGTCAAATCGACGGCGAGGAAGCAGAGGGGGAAAGAAATCGTACCGTTTGAACATCTTCGGTAGTAGGCGGAGAGAGAGAAAATAGATGACCGGCGGCGATCGATGACGGAGAGAAACACCGACGAGGGAAGTGAAGAGGGCGGATGAGTGCGTGGGTTCGGCGGAGGAGTGTCTGCGCCCGACCAGGTTTCGCCCTCTGTTATCCGACCCGACGAGATAACAGTCTTGTTCTTTTGTTTTTGTTTTTTTAAATAGTTTAATAAAATAAAACTGTTTCATATTTTTGTGTTTTCTGAAGAAAAAAAAATCATAAAAAATGATTTTTAAACTAATTATTTTATTTGATAGAGTGATTTGTTTTTTGTTCTGTTATTATTTTTTGCCTTCATGAATTTTGAATAGTAATTTCAAACAATCTTTTGATTACCTACTAAAGTTTATGAAAATCAAAATTATTATCACAGAAAAGAAATTAGCACATTAAAACTTCACAGTTAAACGTGCTTGACGTGGAGTAATGGTGGGATGGGTGACCTCCTGAGAAGTTTCTTAGGTGTGTGCAAGTGAGGACAAAGCATACTGAAAGAACTAGTGTTGATCTGTGGGGTCAGTCCTGAGCCTGAAAAAGGGTTTCTTGGTGACGACCCGCGTGCTGGATCCAAATACTCGGGTCAGCCGGCGGCGTTACAGAATGGTATCAGAGCGTGGGTTTAAGAAAAAAAACGTAGGATAATGATAATGAAGTCACTCAAGATAAAGATAAGAGTAAGAATGTGACCATGTATAGATTAAGATGAAATTGGTGAATTGGGTGAAATGTTCTTCGCATGATTTTAAGTGATCAATTGTACTTGATAATTCAATTATTTGGGTGACTGACTTGGGAATAATATTTCGCAGGTCAGGAAAACAAAAGTCTAGCAGAATATCGTCAGTACCAACGTGGCAAAGGCTTCCACGTCTTTCACCTTGGGATGGAGACTTACATGAGCACTTAACAAAGACGCTTAAGGCTATTAGAGAGTTAAAGAAGATTCACGACCCGTTAAGGCATCCCGTATACCAGGCAGCAGCAGTTTTACGCACCTTGCCACCATATGGGAGATTTTTACGCACCAGACTAAGTATGCTAATCTCTTGGTGAATGGTGAACCCAATAGCGAAGTGTATTTTACAAATGAAAGATGGAAGATTTGTGGACCGAGGATGTGTGAAGAGATCTGGAATGATGCAAAGTACCACATGTGGGGACATCCCGATTATGAGAAAAATTATGTAAAGTTCTTAGAAGAGGAGAGACTTGCTGGAAGACCAGTAAAGAATTTATTAGTACCAGAAATTGAAGATGAAGTTTAATAAAATAGCTATAGATTATAGATAGATAGTATAATAAATGACCGTTGTGGAGGTTGTACTAGATTACTTTGAATGTCAAACATTATTTCGTGTTTACTGTTTAACGATTAATAAAAGTTGATTCTTTTCCTGAACCTGGATTGTTGGTGTGAAACCAAGTTCTCGACTGATTTATCTCTGAGTTGAAGTGATAATAATTCCTGAGCCCTGCATGAATGGTAAAGAGAATAATGTACTTGAAAATGAAATCCGGAGCTTTACTGTGATATCAAACTTGAAAGCAAATATGCTTAATATCGATAAATGATTTATTTCAGTCATGATGATGTTCCCCAAAATGCTTTGGACGTGATCCAAAATCGGAACGCTCAGCCTATAGAAGACGGAGTAGAAGTTGAGCAACAAGGCAGTCACAGTCAGGGAATGAGCTGGGTTAATAGGACCTGTGAGTGTGCCAGATAATGCACCACCTGTATTGGGAGATGCACCAGCTCTAGTTAATGCCTATCCTATTGACGCGTCTCTAGTGAACGCGATCCAGGCCCTAGTAGGGGAATTAGCTAGGAAGGCGCAAAAGGAGACACAGGATCAGGGAGCAGATGGTGACAAATATCTTCGTCGCCTTAATGCCTATCGCCCTAAGCGCTTCAGCGGTGAAGGCGACCCGACAACTCTAGAAGACTGACTCAGAGGTTTTGAGAAGTTACTTGATGCAGTACAATGCCCGAATCATTTAAAGATCATCTTTGCTTCATACTATCTTGAAGGCGAAGCTAATGCCTGGTGGAGTACTGCTGAAGAAAGAACAGAGGAGGAAGGGTTTTGATGGTTGGACTTCAAAGCTGCCATTAGAGCAAGATTTTATCATTAGTCCCTTCAGGCTGAAAAGAGGAATGAGTTCCTCAATCTGAAGTTCACAAATCTGCTACGATTCCAGCCGTCATTCTATGCACAGGATGCGAAGAAGCAAAGACAATTTCTTGGTGGTCTGAACTATAGATTGCGGATCGGCTTGGCTCCTCAAACCTTTGCGACCTATCAAAGGTTGTATAACGGAGCAGTAAAACTAGAACATGCCATCCGTGATCGAGATGATAATCAGGGGCAAGGATTCAAGAAGAGGAAAACCGGGTGGAGCACACAAACTGGTGCATCAAACTCGAAGGTTGCTGGTAATACCTCTAGCCAGAGGAGGGGAGCACCCTCACATCAGAGCAATGACACTCGGAGGTTCTCTAAGGCATCTCGTAGCCAAAAAATGTCACAGGGTGGGAGTCAGAATACTAGAGGTGGTAGCCAAAATAGGACCACAAGCACTGCAAAGTGTCACAACTGTGGAAAGTTGGGACATTACGCTAGGGATTGCAGGATTGCTTCTGGAGCATGTTTCCGGTGTGGTAAACTAGGACACAGGGTATATGAATGCCCAAAGAAGGATAACAGACGTAGTTATAACACTGGGAGGCCTTCGACCTCGGGTGAAAATGCGGCCCAATCTTCAAACCCGTCTATTAATCAGGATGCCAGAGGAAAACAGTCGACGGGACGAGTCTACATTATGAATCCCTCAGGAGCCCCAGATGGAGGGGCAGTCGTAACTGGTAATATTCTGCTTTTATCTCGACGTGCATATGCTATGTTTGATTCTGGAGCAACTTATTCTTTTATTGCAAAATCTTATGTAGTAAAGAATGAAATGAAAACCCAACCAATGATAGAGCAAACACAAGTGGGGTTACCCACAGGGGAAATAGTGGCCTGTAAGCTAGTTGTTCCTCTCGTATCGGTAATGATTGGAGAGGAAGAATTTCCTGTAGATTTGATTGTCCTACACTTGTACGAATTCGAGATAGTCCTCGGAATGAATTGGCTTGAAAGATATAAGGCAGTTATGGATTGTAAGAAGAAAAATAAAGTTACAGAGTCCAAAAGGTGGGAGATTACTCTTCCATGGTGATGGATCAAGACCTGACCTGCAGATAGTGTCTGCTATAATGGCAAGCAAGCTTCTCAGGAAAGGATGTCAAGGCTTTTTATGTAGTCTCGAGTCAACAACGCAACATGAACTGAGTGTTGATGATATACCCGTGGTACGAGACTATCCTGACGTGTTTCCAGATGAACTACCGGGACTACTGCCAACTAGTGAGCTGGACTTCAGCATTGAACTGGTACCTGGAGCTGCACCGATCTCGAAAGCACCGTATCGCATGGCACCAGCTGAGCTCAAGGAGTTGAAGACTCAACTTGAGGAATTATTGGAAAAAGGTTATATACGACCTAGTGTTTCCCAATGGGGGGCACCTGTCCTGTTCGTGAAGAAGAAAGATGGGAGCATGAGATTATGCATTGACTATCGGGAGCTCAACAAGATCACCATCAAGAACCGTTACCTCTTACCTCGAATCGATGATCTATTTGACCAACTTCAGGGAGCTAGTGTGTATTCGAAGATAGATCTTCGATCGGGGTATCACCAGTTACGTATTAAGGCAGACGATATTTCAAAGACCGCATTCAAGACTCGTTATGGTCACTATGAATTTGTGGTCATGTCATTCGGTCTCACGAATGCACCTGTGGTTTTTATAGACTTGATGAATAGAGTCTTCAAGCCGTATCTGGACCAATTCGTCGTAATGTTCATCGACGACATTCTTGTTTATTCTCGCGATCACCGAGAGCATGAAGAGCACCTACGGACTACCTTGAAGACGTTACGAGAAAATGAGTTGTATGCTAAGTTCAAGAAATGTGAATTTTGGTTGACAGAGGTAGCTTTCTTAGGACATGAGATTTCTGGAGAAGGCGTTAAAGTAGATCCTAAGAAGATAGAAGCAGTTACTGAATGGTCTAGACCGTCAAATGTGACGGAAGTTAGAAGTTTCTTGGGGCTAAAGAAGATATGTTAAGGATGTGTGTCCTTGACTTCAAGGGTTCATGGGATCGTCACTTGCCATTGGTGGAATTCGCTTATAACAATGGCTACCATGCTAGCATCGGCATGGCGCCATTCGAGGCCTTGTATGGAAGAAAATGTCGATCCCCCATCTGCTGGGATGATATTGAAGACACTCTAGTTATGGAACTAGAGTTAGCACAGAAAACCGCAGACAAGGTCAAGCTTATTCAATCCCGGATGAAGGTAGCTCAAGATCGTCAAAAGAGCCATGCAGACGTGAGAAGAAGACCACTAGAGTTTTTAGTTGGCAATCATATTTTCTTGAAGGTATCACCTACTAAGGGTGTTATGAGGTTTGGGAAGAAAGGAAAACTCAGTCCCCGTTACATAGGTCCGTTTGAGATCCTTGAAAGGATCGGTGAAGTGGCCTATCGGTTGGCGTTGCCGGTTGGGTTAGCGGGCATTCATGATGTCTTTCATGTTTCTATGTTAAGAAAATATGAACCTGATCCTAAGCATGCAATTTAACATGAACAAGTCATACTCAGTGAGGATCTATGCTATGAGGAAAAACCGGAAGAGATAGTAGATCACATGGTAAAAATGCTCAAACGAAGGGAAGTGTCACTGGTCAAGGTACGATGGACTAATCATACCGCAAGGGAAGCAACATGGGAGCTGGAAGAGGATATGAGGAAACGATACCCCTACTTATTCTCAAGTAAGCTTCTATCCTTTACTTTAATCAAGTTTCGAGGACGAAACTTCTTAAAAGGAGGGAGAGATGTAATATCCTGAAATTTAAAAAAAAAACGTATATTTAAATACAATAGGATTTTATTTTCAAATGTTAGAGAGTCCCCTAAATCTTCTCAACCACCTGCCCATTTACCCACTTTCTGTAATGTGCATTCTACTCTCGAGAAAAAAAAACCTCCTCTCCGTTATCAAAATATTCAAAACACAGGAACCGCAAAAAAAATCAAACCAACAACCTGAGCAATAACTTGAACCCAACGTAGGGAGGGTATGATTCGATCTCTCGTTTCCATTTCGTATTCGTTTAAATTTTATTTTAGCTTATTTTATTCTCGTACTATATCCGTATTGCCGAATTCCGACCAATTTCCGGCAAAACCCCGACCCTCGATCGTAACCCGCCTGAAAACCTGCCTGAAACCGACACCGTCGACCCCGAAGCTTGAAAACCCGAGGCCACACACACTCCCAGATCCGACTCTGCCAAAACCCGACGTCGCCTGAAGCCGCCTAAACCCCATCGCCACCTTCCCTATCCGCCGTCGCCGCCCAGCAGGATCATACTCGAAGCCATCGTCGCAATCGGAGACGATCGGCACCGTTCTCGTCCGAACTCATCGAAGCGAAGGCCGACCATCCTTCGACGACGACGAACGTCTCGCCAGAAAACCATCTCGAAGCTGAAACCCGACGCCGACGTCGCCGCAGCCGCAACGCCGCCTGAAAACCCGAGCCAGCACTGCCGCGAGAGACTCGACACCGAGCCCGTAACCTCGGATCCGGCCTCACCGTGTCACCGCAACCCCAATCCCGACGAGTCTCACCTTGGTCAGCTTATCCCGACGCCGGAGCGGCCTTCGCCGACGCGCCGTTCCGACCAAACCCTTGCCGGCTCCTGGTTGCCGGCAGTGTTAAGGAAGGAAGGAGAATATTCCCTTGGGAATATTCCCTTTTATTTAATAAAACGATTTATTATAACAATTTATCGTATTTCTTTTTTGCGTAATAAAACAATTTAATATAATGTGTATTATAACGCGTTATGAGGTTTATTTAATTATACGAAAATCTATGAATATTATTCTAAAATATCGTACAATAATATTTATATTTTGCGATATTATTGTAGGTACGACAAATACTGAGAAGCAAGATTAGGCCTGGGATTATCTGAAGGATTTTCTGAATTTTATAAATGACGAGGTAACATACATCGTTACCCTAAATTATGTGTGTGTGATTTGATTTGTGTGATTGTGTGATCACGTATCTACATGATAAATAAAGAATAAAAATATGTTGTACTTGATTGACTTGATTTGTTTGCCAGAAGGGTAACGATGAAACCTGTAGAATATTATAGAATTTAAATAACGATATTCTGTATATTGCTTGCTCTTGGTATGTGATATCCTGTGCCTGTTGATATTATTTTGTAACGAATTATTAATCCTGAAAATTATTAAGAACGTTACAAAAATAGCGTTATATAAATTTATGGAACACCATGGTGGTCACAGGCTATACATGGATTAATATGATTAATTTCATGTTATATACCTGAAATCTCGAATTACAAACACCATGATGGTCACTTGCTATACATGGATTAATATGATTAGTTTCATATTATATGTCTGAAAATCTTGAATCCTGTTATACATGGAATTAATATATTTAATTTCATGTTACCTGCTGAAAATCCTGAAAATCTGAACAATGAGGATATTCCTGTAAATGATAATAACTGGGAGAGTTACGAGTCCTGACTAGCTAGGGAGGGATAGAAATTCTCCTCGCGTGCACGCAGCGGCATCAATTGAAATATACTTGGTGGCCGTGTTTGGTTATTATTAACCATCCTGGGTCGTCTGCAGCGACAATCCTGTTTGTTTAATTGTTATTAGTATGACGATGCTATTAACGATAAATTCTTGCAGTAACTCCTCCCATGTTATTAACCTGTAAAAGTCATAAGAATTGTTATAACGTGACAAAAACACGTTGTTTACCTGTAAAAGTCTTGAGAATCAATATGACATGTGAGAGCATGTCATCCTTTAATAAATGCTAGTGATAATGAAATAGGGTTTAACCTGCTTGACTTGTATTATTATTATCCTGTACGTATTTAAATGTTCCTGGTTGGCATATGATTGCTCGGTGTTGTTTGCATTGCATTCTGTTTGCGCATGGAAAATGCATGATATAATAAGCATGTCAGACCCCTGAGATGGATGTGTATCCTGTGTTACTGGGCTTTCAAGCTCACGGTTACATGTTCGTTTCAGGTAATAAAAGATTCGAGAAAAGGTCCGTTACTTAGCAAGAATGAATGAGTTCGACTCGTTATAATATTATCATTTCTCTCTAGACATTGACTTTCATGTAATAGAAGATCATGCAAGTTGGATATTTATTTCTAGATCCGAAACGATGTAAGTTTGATATTTATTTCTAAATTCTATGTTTCTGATACTTAAACCCCTTGTATTCCTGTCGCCTTGTTTCGAAGGAAACTTTGGAGCGGCGGTAACGCCACGTGTTTAGCAGATATTGGACAGGAAATCCTGGGGCATTACAATTTAGGTAGCCAAATGGATAGCTGTGTTTTCATACTCAAACCCTCGATCCTTGATGCATAGAATTAGGCAAAGGCAACAACCCGGGTAATCCCGTGAGATACTAATGCTTTTAAGAAACAGTCTAAATTGTTGAAAAGATCATTGAAAAAACCAAAGTGTTGGCCTTAGAATTCTTAGGATTAATCAGTCATTCTCAATAACGGTGCTGAAACATTTGAACACTTTCAAGCAAACCCTGCTTTTAAAAAAGGTAAAGATATTCATTGATGTTTATTACTTTAGTTTAGTCTCTTGAATCCTTGATCCATTGTCTGCAGAATAGCTAATGCACTAAAAGCTTGCTCAATGTAGTTCTCTGATGGTTAGAATAGGAATGCCGATGGGACTGAAGCTGTGGTTTCTTTGTTCTATTGCATGACTATTGTTCTGATTTCCTCATTTACAGGTTGACCTTGTGATCCCTTTCAAGAAGTGCATTTTGTCTTCTGACTTCTAGCTTCAGTTTCCAGAATGATTCAGCTTTTTCTTTTAGTTTTGTTCTTGTTTCCCCTTCTGAAACATTTTAACAATTGTTCCTCCTTTTTCTTTCCCTGCAAGGCTTCATCATTTTGGTGGCCTCCTCAATCCGTCATCTGTGATGCGAATCTATTTCCCATTTTGCTGCACTGCTTTGAATCGGTTTTTGTAGTCAAAGACAATATACATCCAATTATATACCAGCTCGTATTTCATCCTGTGATCCGAATGATATTATCTCATTTCTATACAGTTCTAGATGTTAACGAGCGTATTTGTTTATAACTGCAGCAAAAACCAATAATGTGTGTGTTTCACCGGGCGGTCGATTTCGTCCATTCTCAAATGAGGGGAATTCCCCGAAGAAAGTCAGAGAGCTAACTCTTTGCAGAATGTTTCGTGCAAAAACCTGTTGTGATGTGTCTCAGACGCATTCTGCTTTGTTATCTATGAGAAGATAGGCATCTGCAGGGGAAGCCAATCAAGGATGCGTCCAATTGTGGGAACTGTTAGAATGTTCTATATGTGATCCGCATGTTGGAACTCAGACAGGTCCTCCTTTGATATGTGCTTCTTTCTGTGAGAGGGTGTTTCATGCTTGCTCAGACGCGTATTTCTCCATGGATGCTAAAACTCAGGTTAGTTTCCTTTTAGTAAGAGCCTACTAGGTGATGGTAAATATATGGCATGTTTTGCTTGTAACACAAGGGCTTTACATGGCTGGTCTTTGTTTTATGGTGATGCAAATCTTTTTCATTCTATTGACGAACCATTCTAGCAAAAAGAAAAGCTTGTGTTAGTAATTTAGGGATATGACATCCGTCAGCACCTTATTCGAAAACCGTACTTCGAATTTAAAGCGTGTATAACGTATTGACTCTACTCATGCGGACTGCCAAATTGTAAATATAATGGGTATACCTCAATTTCACCAGGGAAAAAAAATAAAATGCAAGGATGACTAGAGTGAAACTTTTGACCTTTAATCACACTTTTTATTATACCATGTGGGAGATTTATTATATCGTCTCTCACGCTTGTGGTGCTAAGGCATCAAAACAGAGAAGGAAAATTTCTTGATTAAGCTGTTGCATCTCAGGTTCTAGCGCCTTGTGGAATTAGCAACTTTGTCTGTGGTAGGACATCTGAATGGGTCTCTAATGGCACAGAGCTATGCCGAGCTGCAGGTTTTTCCGTAAAGCTTTCCAAAGATTCTCTTATGGACAATGAGGAACGATCTTGCTATGGTGGTAAGGCCAGTCTTGATTCCATTGCGACTCATGGAAAGGTTCTCAGAATGGGAAATCAAAGGAAGATATCGACTTTGGATCGATAGAAAGCTTCCGGCAGTGGCTTAGGGAAATGCCTCCAAGCGAGAGGATATCTTGGGCAGTTGGAGGCTTGGTTCTTACTGCTGGGCTATTCTTCATAAGGTTTTTTTTTTCTCTTTTTTTTCCCGAATCGTGAGCCCTTTCTCTTGCCATGCCTGCATGTGTAATCTCATAAGTCGTAAATTCTCTGTTGTAGTAAAAGAAAGAGCCACAATCAGCGACAGAAGCAAGTGGCTATTCTAAGGAATGCCAGGAAGTTGGAGGCTCAAAAGAATCAGAGGCCTGCTTAATAGACAGAATAGTTATAGAAGGAAGTAACTAGGGACATATCATGTATTCTCGGGCACCGAAGTTGTTTTTTCCTACTCATTTTAGCTTCAGATAGATATACTCGACGGTGGTCTCTTGTTTAATGCTTGTAATCATCTCCTCGGTTATATCTTCACGTGACCGCATCGCGATTTATTTGTTTGGCTTTGACTAAGTCAATCGACCACAGTATGATGTTAGAATGGAACTAAGTGAATGCTGTTATGTATTCGATAACAGTGAACTGAGATCAATTGATTTTTTGTATACCAAAACCTTTTCCATGTGATCAAATTTTGAGGATTCAAGCAGAAACTCGCATGTCGAAAATGATGAACTCTCATGTGAAGTGAGACACCATGGCAAACTGGAAGATCAAAGATCGTTCGCTTGTATAGGGAAGCTACATGCTACAACCTACTAGGAAGATCGTTTGCTTGGTCTATGCAAGAGTGGAGAACGGAGCCATACGTGTTTTTCCAGCTAGGTAATGCCTACAGGCAACAATGACCCCTTCATCGAAACATTGTGTTAGTATTCGTAACAAACCACATAACTTACCTCACCATATCCATATATTCCTCTACACCGCAACACAAATGACATAGCCAAACAGCAGTATCTGCCTCCAAACCGTAGCAATGCCTGTTTCATTCTCACGCATGAATCTTGCAATCTGATATAAAAAGGCGCGACATTCTTCCATGCAGAATGTTGTAGAAGGGTAAAGAATCGCTGCCTAACCACGTCTTCATCCTGTTAAACCGTCTCACCGCTGGTACCATCCAATCTTTTACCACAAAAGTCAAAGCAATGGCAAACATCACTGATCACACAAGAGAAGAATACACCAGGGAATCCATTACCACAACCCGGAAAACAATAGCATGTAGTCATTGATCCTGCGGCATTCATGAGAACATTTGGGAAACCTAATCTTTTCCGCACTTTCATCAGGGAAACATATAGTTCCTCCTAGCAGCATCTCAAACACAAAAGCAAGAGCAATGCCAACAAACTATCTCATTTCTCAATCTATAACAAAGCACAACAATGAAGCAGCACAATGCTTGATCTGATCATCAAGTTCTACAACTAGCAAGTCTCCTAGGAATAACGGACACAAACAACTGATATACCCACTGTAACAATTCACGAAACCAAATGGATGATTATATGCCAATTCATAAGGTCGGTAATCCCACATAGTCGAGACCCAAAACCGTATAGAATCATATATTTTTTCCAACTATGACGAAACCAGAAAACGTTTAACTAGCAAGTCTCCTACCAGTAACGGACACTAGCACCAGATAAAGCAGGACAAACCATAATAGAATACCAACCGTAACGATTTATGAAACCAAATCGATGCTCATATGTCAATGCATTTCTTCAGTAATCCCAGATAGTAGTAACACATAACCGTATAGAATCATAGTTCTCCAACTACAACGAAAAAACGCTCCACATTCGATACCAAATAAAGAAACTAAACACGAACAACACCAATAACAAAGTACGCCAATGTACACAATCCCTCCACCTCCTTGACCTACAATCACTTTTCAATAATCACTTGAAAACTCTCTCGTTTTCAACAGTAATTTAAAAAGTGCCTGTCACCCGCATTCCTCTTTCAATACGATCCCACGAGACTTTTTCTCTCCTTATCATCATCACAATCCAACCCGCACCCGCACCTCGGACTCTCCAAAAAATTCTCCATCGGAAAATTCCCCGACGCAACCCCCACCGAGAACTCCAGCCCCGACTCGTCCTTCATCCTCGAGACCTCGACGATCGTCACCCAAAACCAAACGATCTTCACCTTCACGCCTTCGAGTCCCCTCAGCCTCCCCTCGCTGATATACCCTTTGATGGGGGATTTGTACTCGAGCTGGTACGATCCCTCGAGGGAGAACCCGCACGTGGGTTCGTTATCCATGTATAAGGCGAATTTGCCCGTGGTCGGGTCGAGTTCGTATCGGGTCACCCCGACCGGAAGTATCCCGACCGGGAAGTTGTAGGATTGTAACACCTCGTATGCCGTCGGCTTCGTCGTCGTAACGGGGACGATTACGACGACGAAGAGGAAGCATACGACAACGTATAGGAAAGGGTTGTGATTCGCCATCGGTGATTGATCGGTGGTTTTTTGTGATTTGAGGGTTTGTGGATTGGGATTTTTTTTTCAGATTTGTTGTTGGGAGAGGAGAATAGTTGTCGATGCGGGAGAGACAGCGATGAGTAGATTGGTCCAGGGGACTACGTGTTGAGATTGATTTGCCAAGTACTCTATTGTCACGACTTTGACTCGTTAGTTTAACGGCAACTGTGGTTACTATTATTTCCGTCCAATAAAACATAAAAGGTTGGTTTAAGTTAGTTATAAATTTATTTTAAGTTACGAATAGTTTATGATGATCAAATATCGTTTTATATAAAATTATTATAAAATAATAATAATAGTTTAAGTTATATATTTTAATCCTTAATTAGTGACGTAATTTTTTTATGTCGTTAAAACGAATAACTAACCTTCTCAAAATATGTGTTAAATAATGCAGTGACGATGTAACATTATATTTTTTTATGGGACGAAGAAAATAATAAAAGTTTTGATTTTGAGTCTTTTTCCCAAAATATCCTTGATAAATTATATTTTCTAAGTTTCATGATACAACAACATTTTTCTATTCAACTGTTTCAAAATATATAGTAATCTTTTTTAATGTGGTTAAATTTGTCAAACTAAACATCCTCTCAAGTAGTAGAGTAGGTTCAATTATTTCTTTGTTCGTTGCTATAAAAAATCCAACTAACCCCGTTAAAATCCAAAAAAATCAATTCATATATAAATTAACTATCCGAATCTACATCTATTATGAGACGAGAAAATATTAAGAAGAGTGACGTATAGAGATTAGGACATGAAGTAGGGGTTCTTAAACCTTTTATACAACCAGAATTTGCTATTTAAGAATAGGTTGTAATCTATGTTGGATGTTTATTTTTAGTAATGTATGAGAAATTAGATTTGAATAGGCGTACTTTAAGTTGTTTGATTTTAATCTTTTTGAATTTAATATTAAAGAGAAACAATAAATAAAAATAAAAACTAATTAACTTAAATTTATATCGCGTAAAAATTCAACTTTTCACGGGACATAGATTTATCAAATCCATTCTATAATTGTATTTTAATTTTGAGAAAAAAAACAAAAATATGTCATGACAAATACAAGTTTAAGTATCTCCAGTAAAATCAACGGTTAAGATTAAAAATGATTGTGGATGTGTTTGAGATATGAACCAATTTGATGGTAGTATACATATTAATTATCAGACACTCACCCAAGATGCATCTTTCAATCATGTTTTAAACTTAATTGTTGATTTTAAATAAACACACCTAAATTCATGTATGTCAAGTTCTTTAACTTTATTGCTCCCTCTTCCATAATACAGTATGATAATAACGAAACGGTTCAATTTGAATCAGGTAAAAAAGGATCAACTCTGTAATAAACTTTCCTTCCTCAAATCATGGAATCAAAGGTTCCAGCCACAGCTCATAGTAATTTTCTAATTTGCTGTCATGCTTCGTAGTTCTTAGTGTTTCTCGTTTCTATAGACCTGAACATATCTCCAACTAGACCTAGTTTCCAAGGGTTCCACCAATAACAGGCATGAAATATGGAGCGCTGACTTATACAGGCTTCTTAGAAATACATGCATCTTTCGAAGCATATTGATTAAAATCCCGGCCATGAAAAGTAGCAATTGCAACTTTCAGGTCGACCTCATACAAGACTATCGTTGGCACCATCAAGTTCAACGCGACAATTTTAAAGCATCGAAACAATCAACAACAACGAAGACCAGCATTACAAAACGCTAGTACATCACAACATAGTTTTCTGAATCAAGATGGAGATAAGAACCAAGCATACATTTTTCGGCTCCCGCAAGCCAAGGCTAGAGTTCAACAGAATTCATCAGGAGTCCAGTCAGACACAAAAACATCAATCCAAAACATTACACAAATGAGCAGAAACCATTGCAAGGCGACAATCAACAACCTATGTTTAAAGTAGCTTGATGCCTGCATCCCTCAGAGAATCGATGACCGCTTTCACCTTACCGTGATACCTCTGCTCTCTTTTCAGGGAAACGGAAACCGCTGGGATGTTCTTGAACAACAGTCTCTCTCCGAGTATCTTCCCAATCTTTGCAGCGGCGGCTACGTCCCTAGTGATTTCCATGGTTGGTCGCAGGGCCTGCTCCTGGGAGCTTGCGGAGGCTGCCACGGTTGCAGTTGGCGCATGGACCACTTGAGCGTGCACATATTTGTTGGTGAAGTGCATTTTCAACACGTATGGCTTCAGGAATTCGGATATCCTAGGTGGTCTCACGGGTGGTGGGATAACCATCTCTATATATGCTCCAATTGTGCATGAATAAGTTGATTGAGTAATGGCCCTTTAAACAGCTTCAAAATCTGTAAGAAATCAAATAGCGAAAGAAGAATGATCAGAACTCCTCTATCTCAATGTGGCCGCAACAAGAGGAGCTAATGCGAAATGAAGGGAATAAAACGATTCTATCCACATCAAAGCATTTTCTATTGAGTTTCAACAAAGAAAAAAATAAAATAAAATTGCATTTGTTTTGTCCAAGATTAATCTACACTATAAACAACTTCAACAAGTCAGTGGAAGCAGCTACATCAAGGAAATAAAACATACTACTTATTAAGATACTGAAGTTGGCAGAAAAAGCTCGTAGATAGTCAATGATCACACAGGCAAGCAGAATGAGTGCTCTAATTTGTCAAGTCGATACAAAAAGGAAATATGCTGATGCGCTGCTCACATTTCCACCAAATCCAGCAATTGCAAGGTGATAGGACACAAGGACTGGGGGCTAACGAGACTGATTTTAAACAGAAGATATCACAGATGAAGGAAAACAATCAGACACCAAATCTCTAAACCCCTCATGTGTCCGGATATCCGGAACAATACATTTACGTGCACATCGCAAAGTTTATAAATTTGTGCCACAAACAGAATTCTATATAATCTTAGAAATTGCATATCGAAGAGTGTTGTAGATAACCATGAATCGAACCTGAGAATATAAGACTGCATACGTCTCGCACTTTCAGACCCTATCTACGACATAAATACCTGGGTGGGTGGTTGTTGATGTTGTAATTGGAGACTACCAAAGCTTATTCAGCAAATCTAGGGTTTAAAGAAGTACCGGATGAAATGCCACCCACAAACTTCATGATCCGAAACAACTTTCCTATTCATTGGCATAAAAATATCAACAAATTCATCCAAAAAAAAAACACAATCAATCAGTTAATTATTCACAGATCACCCACAAAGCAAAATCTCGAAACCCAAACAATCGAAATTCCACGAGCAACAATTTGTACAAATACAAGCCGACAAGACACCACAGTTACCGTTACAAGAATCGACGCCGCCGGCCTGGTTTCGTTTACCGTGTCGCCGATCTCAGGCCGCCGCCGGCGATGTTGGAGCAACCGCTGGAGAAACCCCGAGTGACAATTGTTTGATGGACAATTTTACCCATGGGGTTTATATTTTTGGGCAGGCCTCTAGGACTGGGCCTGTCTTGTCATGGCTGGGGTCATGCAGAGAGGGTGTGTTTGTTCTGAATATAAGTAAACTGAGTCTATGAATCCTAGGATTATTAATCCCTGATTAATAGCCTCAATATATAATATATTTTAATGTTTAGTTTTATATTTGTTTTCGTCAAGTTAAGAATTTAAGATAAGATTAATTAGTTCAGTTTAACGTTCAAATTTATCAAACAAATATCGAATAATATTAATCTGGATTATTTTCTTTGCAAAAAATTTAGTCTCAATGAATTATTAGTCTCCTTCTGAGTACCCTGGGTTGACGATATCTTATTATCTACTCCATTCTATATGATATGATTATTAAAAAGCATAAAATTTGTTATAAAAAGTGTTTATCTAAGTTGAACCGACTCGTAGAGTGGTGGCCAAGAGTCAAAGTATTGTCAGGATAGGTTAGTCAAGCCCCAGTAAGGCGATGGTCAAAACAATGACCAAGTGAACAATGACATGGTCAAGACCAAGAAAAATTGACACATTCGACCCTTGTGTGAAGGATAAGAAGAGAAATACACATATCCATAGAGATGCTTATAAAAGGAGAGGCCAACAACACATAAAAGGGTACTGAATCCTCTCCATCTCACTCATAGATCTCTTTCACTATTCTCTCACTATTCCACCCACCTTATCCTAGTAAGTACGACATAAGCATCAGAGGTGGGGTCCCCGAGGGTTCGACCTCGGGTCCACGACTAACGCTTTGTTGTCGAGTGGTGTGTAGATTAGGAGCAAACACAATCTGAACTGACCCAACCAAACCCCAACCTCTAGGTTCTCAGCTGGAGATCCAACTTTCGAAGGTCCAGCACCAGGAGGTCGAACATCCGGATGTCTAAATCCAGACCTCGAATTCACTTTACAAATACTTTGGAAAGAATGAGGTGAGGTCCGGCCATCGGAACGAAAGGGTGTAAAAGAAAAGAAGACACAGACCCCGGGAAAACACACCCCTCATGGACACGACAAGTATACACCCTTCAACGCCAGCTGTAAAGAGATTTTGGCGGCAACCCAAGGGGAAAACGTCTTGGTAAAAACTCTTGAAAAACAACGATTCCTGGGAACATCTCTAGGCCGATCCCGATACTGCCAGTCCCATAGGGATTATGGGCATGACAAAAAGGAGTGTCGACATTAAAAGGATGCAACTGAGGAGGTAATCAAATAGGGCCACCTAAGAAGTTTCAGAAGGGACCGGACCGACCTAGGCCGCCACCCAAGTCGAGGGATCGATCTCGATCTACGGAGCAAACCAAAGGAGCGACGCCCCCCTCAAAGGTCTCGCGACAATGTCATACTTGAAGGTCTAGTCCTAGTCAAGTCCAAGGTAGCCCATGATGGGCCTCCGACAAATCAAGAAGTGGCGAAGGTTCACTCGGATAGGAAGAGGAAGGGATACCCTGAGGTCAGGTTCGGTCTCGAAGACTATCGTAGGTCGTAGGTCCAACTCAGCCCATGACAATGCCTTGGTAGTCACTCTCAACATAGGGGACTTCGACATAGAGAAACTAATGGTAGATGTTGGATCTTCATCCAACATCCTTTATTACTCGATTGTCTGTTAGCTAATAATCTTGATCAAAATACATAAAATGTTTCCATCGGCCATCACTATTCCACCGGCCACTATTATACGTTTTTTTGTACAAAAACGTGTTTTACAATTTATTGATTTAGCCCTATAAATAGGTTAGCAATTCAATGTATCAATGCACCTCAATCAAGCAATAAAACAAAATCAGAAAAGGGGTTTTAACCCACCAAATCTCCTTGTATCAAACTTACATTTGGTATCAGAGCTCCACGACGATCCGGCCACCACCGCCATAAGCAAACTTCGATCCACAGCCACTACCCAAGTCGACGCAGCCCGGATCCGGCCAACCGCACCATCGCAGAGGCGAACAAACGATGCCACCAAAGACGAACAAGCACGATAAGAGATCGGTTCGTTTCTTTGTTGTCTCTTAATCCTAAATATTTGGGTGTATAAGAAAAAGTTGGTGGTGGAGTAAGGAAGAAGAAGTTGCCGGAGCAGGGAGAGAAAAAAGGAAGAGAGGAGGCGGCTGGCTATGTGAAAAAAAAGGAGAAAAAAAAGGTGAGTTTTTATACCTAGGTCAAGGGGCAGTTTCGTAATTACGAAGTCAATGCAGTTTCGTAATTACGTGGTCAAGTGGCAGTTTCGTAATTACGAAGTCATGGGGTATTTTCGTAATTGCGTGGTCAAGGGGCATTTTCGTAATTTCGAGGTCAAAGGGCATTTTCGTAACTAAGAGATATTTTTTTTTAAAAAAAATATCAATTATTCCCCAGCAAACGTCAAAAGAGAGCGGCGGAATGTTGTTTAATTTTCCGATGCTGAACTCCTCAAATTATACGGTATGGGCAATAAAAATGAAGGCAATCCTAGATGCTCAGGAAGTATGGGAGGCGGTCGAATCAACGGCGGAAGATGAAGTCAATCCTAGAAAGGATTAGAAGGCGCGTGCCTATATCCTCCAGGCAATTCCCGAAGATGTTCTTCTTCAGATTGCAAAGAAGAAGACGTCGAAAGAAATTTGGGAAAGCTTGAAGACGAGGTACCTCGGTGCGGATCGAGTAAAGAAGGCTCGGTTGCAGACATTGAAAAGTGAATTTGATGCGCTGCGGATGAAGGAACCTGAGTCAATTGACGAGTTCGCCGGAAAACTCAGTGGCATGTCAAGTCGATTTTCCAGCCTTGGTGCAGATCTTGACGATGCTACACTCGTCAAGAAATTACTCGACTGTGTACCTGATAAGTACTTCATAGTAGTTGCCGGGATCGAACAATTTTACGATATTGAGACGATGCCGTTCGAGGAGGCTATAGGACGATTGAAGGCATTCGAGGAAAGAGCTCGTCTCCGCGAAAACACGGACGGTGGGCTCATGTTTACTCAAACCGAGCAGCAAACAACCAAAAAGAATACCCCTGGGGAAACTTCGTCATCTAGTCAGGGACGCGGTTTTGGCACCTCAGATCGAGGTAAAAGCCAGTGGCGTGGACGAGGTCGCGGAAGGGGCGGCCGAGGCGGAAGCAATACAGTTCGTCAAGAAAGTGCGGGAGGCACCGGCAGCAGCAGCCGTGACAAAAGTCACATCAAGTGTTTCAATTGCGGTAAGATGAGACACTATGCATCAGAGACCCGTGGCAAGCGGCGAGACGATGAAAGGCAATAAACACGCTCTCCCCGTGACGGGTCAGCGTTATTATTTTCCTTGTCTCAGGAGGAGACAGAAACTAAACAAC
The DNA here is from genome assembly GCA_001925005.1 of Drosera capensis. NCBI lineage: Eukaryota > Viridiplantae > Streptophyta > Magnoliopsida > Caryophyllales > Droseraceae > Drosera > Drosera capensis. The sequence goes on from LIEC01011853.1 coordinate 58,214, forward strand.
GAGCCGCTATACAGCCTAAAGAAAAAAGGGTGTTACAGGCGTTTCACGAGGATGAGGTGAAGACAGCAACTAAGGATACCTGGTACCTAGACAACGGATTTACTAACAATACTTATAATATATTGAATGGATTATATATATCTAAAAATATTTTTTATCATTGCTAGATCTAATCAACATGGCCCAACAATCGATCTGCGTAACGTTCCTAACATTTAATTACTAAAAAAATATAAATCATCCTCCATGAAATAACCAATTAAACATAACTTATATATATATATAAATTATACTTAGCTTCTGCTTCTCATACATAAATAAACAACAGATCTTGATGCAGAGTACAAGTGCTCACAAATTAATTCCACAATTCCCTACAACCAACAAACAAAATTCTATAATCTCAATTCAACAAATCAAATTACAAAAACGAAAACAAGGTTTATTGAAAAATCTTGATCAGTGATTATGATTTTCTCACAACTTAAACTAACTAATCAGAGAACAACCGCTCCACCAATTGAACCGAAACTCTGGACGAGGTAACTACGAACAAAATTAAGAAGATCATATCGGTGAGAATTTATAATCTAAGATTTCAAAAACTCAAAAGCACATCCGACGACAAACAGAGAACGTTATTTTCAAAATTTGAAACAAAAATGTATCCTGGAAGTATATTATTTTCCTTTTTGCTCTGCCGAGGAACGCGAAGATGGAGATGGTGGCATCAACTTTGACCTTTCGAAATGTTTATGTTCACAAGAATTCAGTTGCTGAAAATTTGGTTGGATGACTCATTCATGAATCATGATAATGAATCTACAAATGGTGGCAATGATCCCGCGAAGTCTAAGTACATAAATAGAATGTGATGGGTCTAGAATATTTGCTCAGGTGTATTAGCAATTATTCAGTATGGCTATTACAATACAAAGTATGTTACTTTTGATACTACGCCAGTATATCATTCAGTTGTGGAAATGTTTTGAGTTCACAAAAATTCAGTTGCTGAAAATTTGGTTGCATGACTCATTCATGAATCATGATACTGAATCTACAATGTGCGATCGCCGCGAAAACTAAGTTACATATATAGAATGTGATAGCTCTAGAATATTTGCTCAGGTTGTTTAGCAATTTTAAACATGTCCATTACAATATAGAGTATGTTACTTTTGATACTATGCTAGTATATCCAACTCAGATTCTTTATTCAAAGTCATTATATCCCATATCTTTTCTTCTATTTTTGCAGAATGTAGTTGATGGTGCTGCTTCGAATGATGGATCCGGAGGAGCTTCTAATGTGTTAGCTGTTGTGAGGTATGATGAGCAGTAGCATGGATGTCAATCTTGTGGAACCTGCAAGACTTCCTCAGCCACTCAATCTATTTATCTCATGCCAGCAAAGAAACTGTCGAGGTTTCCCTAGAGATGAAATTTTAACGAAATTCTATATCGAAGATTGCTCGAATCAGATCAACCTTGAAAGAGTACCCTTTTATGTCCACCGTACTGCAGGTCTAAATCAGTCGAAGCCGAGAGAGCTTGATTGAGATGGTCATTGCTCTGATGAAGAATGTTGCCGCTGTGGTAGAATGGTTTTTCATGATATTAGTCATGATATTTGATCTATTGAATAACAATCCTGTGTAAGCTTTATAGGAGACATGCATGTTTATCTGTAAAATTATACTTTTGTTTTGTGCATTTCAGATGAGGTTCAGCATTGCAAGTCATTGCTTAGTATTCATTTTGTACAGAAATTATGCCTCTCTTTTAGTTGTAGTAAGCTTTGAGCATTCTGCATTCCTATATGGAATGATCTGTTCGCTATATTCCATAGATACATACCTCTTCGAAACCATATTTCACTTTTCACTTTCTCTTGTGTGCAATGTTCTGACGGGCAGGTCTGAAACCGATAACTCCAATGATTTAAAATTTCATACTATTCAACCCATCTTTAAACGTCATTTTATTATGTTCAAGACACAACGTCATTTAAACCCTCGTACTCCGGCGACTTCGAGAGACCTGAATCGAAGGCACTCTCAACTCAAGGTTCGATTTCGCATTTGCAGATCTCATGTTCAAAGATTTGGATATTGTTATGATCAAAATTCATATCCTTAGAAGTTTGTTATTGGGAGAATATATCATTAGACATATTGATTTGTTGATTGTTTGTATAAATTGGATTTTGCAACTTGAATGTTTGTTGGGAACTATGGAATTCATAGTTAGGTTGAGCGTAATTTTTTGGGGTATTGATCGAGATCTCAAACGCACACACGCAATTGTAAAACAGTAAAACGAAACGATGAACACAGAGATTTAACGTGGTTCAGTCAATTTGACCTAATCCACGGCCGCATCAGTACAAGGAATTTCACTCTCGTAATTAGGGTTTACAATTACAGGGTATTTATAACCAAACACCCAACTTGGGCCAAAAAGGCCTATCACCCAACTTGGATCAAAAGCCCATTCAACAGCGAAGCCCAAATCAGACTCCACAACTCAACAATCTCCCACTTGGAGACTGATCACATCAAAACTGCACTTCAATGTAACTCTAGCAAACCCAAAACTGCAACTCCTCCAGGCTAGTGCGGCGCCTTCTCAACAATTAATCATGAAGACCAGTTGAAGTTAAACATAGCTTCAACTTCTCTGTAGTAACTCCCTTGGTCAACATGTTTGTAGGATTCTTCCTCAGTGACAAAGTGCCATCACTTATCAACCCTCTGATGAAGTGATACCTTAACTGGATATGCTTTGTCCTAACATGGAACACAGAATTCTTCGCGAGATGAATGACACTTTGACTGTCGCTGTAAAGGACACTGTCATGTTACTTCTTGCCATCATGTTCTTCTTTGATCCTGAACACCCACTTGTTCTGCAAAGCCTTCTTTCCTGCTGGTAAGATAGTCAAGAACAAAATATGATTCTTCTCAAGGGCGTTCATCTCCTTCTGCATGACTAACCCCTATTGAGCAGAATCATCCGACTGCAATGCCTCAGGATAACACTGAGGCTCTCCATTGTCAGTCAACAGCAGGTAATTCGCTGATGGAGAATATCTCTCAGGAGGCCTAATGGTTCTGTAAGATCTTCTCACTTCTGGTGTGACAGGAACTGTCTCTTCACCTGTTCTGTCACCTGAGCTCCCACTGCTCCCAGCAAGATCTGTTTCTGTGATATCTTCCAGCTCTGACTTCTCCTTCTCCTTCTCTGGTGGTTTCTTTGTGCCGTCAGCATCACTTGCAAACATGTCCTTGTACACCGTACTTTCATTGAATGTGACATCTCTGCTTCTGATAATCTTTCTATTCTGATCATCCTAGAAACGATACCCCATATCATTTGCACCATAACCAATGAAAGTACACTTCCTTGCTTTTGGATCAAGTTTGTCCCTGTCAACATCTTTAACAGAAACACAACCAAAAACTTTCAAATGAGAAAGAGTTATATCCTTCTTTCGCCACTCCTCCTCGGGAATCTTGAACCCCATGGGAACTGAGGGTCCACGATTAATGAGGTATGCTACTGTGCTCACTGCATCTGCCCAGAAAGTCTTTGGCAACCCTACATGAATCCTCATACTCTTTACCCTCTCATTCAAGGTCCTGTTCATCTTTTCAGCAACACCATTCTCCTGAGGTGTCTCAGGAATAGTTTTCAACATTCTAATTCCATTCTCAGCACAGTAATCAATAAACTCACTACTACTGTATTCACCGCCATTGTCAGACTTCAAACACTTGATTTTTAGTCCAGCTTCATTCTCAACAGCAACTTTCCATTTTCTAAAGGTATTGAATACTTCAGATTTATGATTCATAAAGTAAACCCATACCTTTCTAGTAAAATCATCTATGAATGTAACATAGTAGCGCGATCCTCCCAATGATGGGACTAATGTTGGCCCGTACACATCTGTATAAACAAGCTCCAGCTTCTCTACCTTGGGTGTCCTCCCTGACGTTGCAAAAGTGACTCTGTTCTGCTTTCCAAACACACATGGTTCGCAGAAACCAACTTTTACCTCCTTCAATTCTGGAATCTTTCCCTTAGAGATTAGCATCTTCAAATCTTTCTCACTCATGTGCCCAAGCCTTTGGTGCCACAGAGTAGAACAATGACCAGCATCACCACCAACCGTGTTTGCTTCATTTGTGGATAACTCTACCATGTATAGAGTACCCTTCTTCTAGCCACGAGCAATCTTCAGATTTCCCTTCACCACTTTCCACTGGCTGTCTCCAAATATGACCCGATATCCTTGAGCATCCAACATGCCCACAGAGATCAACATTCTCTTGAGTCCTGGAATGTATCTCACATCCTTTAAGGTCCATATTGTACCAGCCGATGTTCTGAGATTGATATCTTCCATTCCTGTGATGTCGAGAGTCTCGTCATCTGCTAGACGTATTTTACCAAAATTTTCTGCTTTGAAATTCTGCATTGCATCCCTGCAAGGAGATGCGTGAAATGAAGCACCAGAATCCATGATCCAAGATTCAATCGGGCACTCAACACAACAAATCAGCGCATCATCTACATCTTCATCTGCTGCATTTACTAAGTTGTCAGGCTTCATTTCCTTCGGAGCTGTGCACTGTCTTCTGAAATGGTCCTTCTTCTGACAATTCCAGCAAGTTATATCCTTGCGAGGTTTGGACTGTCCTCGCTTCTTTGACTTCGACCTGCCACGTTCTGAACTCTGCTTTTTCTCAGACTTCCTTCCTCTGCTATATGTACTGTTTAAGACGATGACTATCGTCTTGAATAAGACGATAGTCATCGTAAAGGCCCCGGGAGCAACGAGTGGCAAGGAAGATGATCGTGGTTCAGTATTTGAAGATGGAATCCGCCTGTTTAAGGATTCTTCGGTTGGGATACTGCTTGATCGGCCAGAGAGTCAGCTACTTTGGTTCTTATGTACAGTGATGAGACAACATGATTGAGATGATGTAATAATCATCATCACGACTCTTTTTTGTTTTTATCAGCTCTGATTTTGTGAGATTGATCAAATAATTGCGTTGAGTGCCTGAATTTAGCGTGACCATGCCACCTTTTTGTCTTCGATTTGGCAAATTCCTATGTACCTATGGATCTCTTGTTGGTCATTAGTTGTCATCGAATCGAAAGTAAATACATGGATCTGCCTAGAAATTCCTGTATATATCATCCCTGTAATTTAAGTATAGTGCTAAGAAGCATACATCAGGACAGGTCTGTCAATAAATTTTGATGGTCGTTATTTTTATGTTTGTTGAACTATCTGAAATTCTTTGTGTCAAGGACCGAAAAAGAAGCCGAGGATTCTCCGAGGAGAAGAGATCAACGAAAAATCTAAGCAGGTTTTCTTCTACCCTTTTGTTTGAGCGGTCTATATTTCTGAATTAGATGGTTGTTGATCATCAACGATGGCACTTACATTGATCCTGGAGTTCTTCATGGTGATTTCAGTTCAAACAGCAGATACAGTCGATCTCTGTTGATGGAATGGATATCTTAGTATCAGCCAAAGAATCTAAATGGAAGGCTCTTGCAAGGAAGGAAGCTAGGGAAGCAGCCGCAAAAGAAGCTGCAAAAAGAGCGGAGGAACAAGCGAAAGAACTCAAAAGGATCCGGGGCGAAAAATGGCTGCCCTCCATTACCCGAGAAATGAAGTTGACGAGTCATGGCAACTGATGTAGGCTTAGAGTTGATGTAGGCCTAAAGAGCTACTGATCTCATCCTCCATCGTTAGTCTCATTTTATTAACTTACGAGGGCATTTTGATATCCCTCACTATGGAGCCTTACAATGTAATCAGTAATGTTTAACATACAGTGACTTTTGATCTGAAAGTGTCATGTCATTAACTCATGCCTACATTTCTATTTTCTGTCTTCATATATCATGGTCAAATAAGCACCGGAAAGTTGATCAATCTTCAATAAGAGGTGACAATGAAAAACATAACCAACCTCATAAGAACATTATCCAACACAAGAAAAAAGAGGGAAGTAATCGGAGTACAGTGCATACTTGCTTAATGGTACCGCACGTCTAATAGGACCTTATTATGCCCGCTAGCTCAAAAAAATGGAATCCGAAAATGAAAAATCTACTCATTTGTGATATGTTTGTTGTCGTGGTTGCTGAGGCTCAATGGTCGTGGATATGCCTGGAGTTGATCGCAGAGAGGATGGCGAGCAAGAACAAGATGATGGTGGAGCCTAATCCGAGCATGATGGAGGTGCTAGCCCGTTTGCAAAAAGGATTGAAATGGTCGCAAATGGCTGTCCATCCGGCTTGTTCGAATCCATTTTTCCCAACATACCCTATTGCCGCAGCTGCTGAACATCCTCCCAATACCAGGGACATCAACACCTAAGGTTAAACCCCATGGAGGAAGCAAACTAATCAATACGATCACCACGATTTAATTAACGTAAGAATTGTGGATCATTCATTCATCGTGATCATACTAAAACATTATACAGACGAAAGACCTTTTGTGTGAATCAGGTTAGATGCTATACCACTTTAGCTTGCTACAAGAACGTCCATGATTGGTTAAGAAAAAAACATGATTATAACAAAAATGAGTCGTCGGCAATCTTGCTGTGAACTAACTCTATTCGAGGATCCATTGACCAGTTTTTTCTTTGTGATCACTAATCAAGCCAAATCGGGAACAAGGTATAAGATCCGATCTCTTACAACGAAAACATATGAAAAAGGAGAAATCCAATCAGGAGTTACCATATCATGAAGGAAGAGGAAGAAGTATGTAGTGGGATTCCCATGGCGTAAACCCACAGAAGACACGATCAACGTGATGAGCCCAAACACACTGGCCGCGACATTGATGTACGCTTCGAATCTAATCAGATCAAAAGAAACAAGAACAAACATCAAATAAATAACTCATTTAACTATCTATTGAGAAAAAAGGTAACGGAGAATATTAAGGACGAGACATTACTTGAAAGCAGGAGAATAGCTGTATTTGGCAGACATGGGGAGATCATAGATGACGGTTTCTTCCTTCGACGTGAACATAAGGTAGGCCGATACGGCTGAACTGATCACGACAAGTAATCTGAGTACGACTTGGGCTCCGTTCAAGATCTTGTTCGTCGCCATTTGATGGAATTCGCTGCGTCACCGAAATTATCAGAAGGAAAAACGGAGAGGGAGCACTACACTCGCACTCGCAGAGGGATGAAGAAAATGAGAGTGATATTTTGCATGAAAAACGAGTAGCTTAACAGATTGTGAGAGAAAGGTGGAGTGATGATAGATTTTTTGCTATTTGTATTTTATCTGTTTGACTGTTTTTGGAACACAAAAACTGGAATTGGAGTCTCTGTTTGCTAAACAGAATCCGTTTGAATAATCAGCACCTCTTTGAATTGAAAACCTACCAAAATCGATTCACATGATGAATAAAGAATACATTGCTATTTTTTATTATTATATTTTTATCACATATTAATATCGAACTATATATACTTATATAACTCAAGCAATCAGACTAGTTTCATTTTTTTTTAATTATGTTATATAATTTCATCGAATTATGTAAGTCAGCTCAATTGTTTTCAAAAACAAACATTCACCAAATCGATGCATAATATCTGATTTTTAACCTGGATTGAGGGGTGACATATTCAAATTTTAAACATTTGGTTCAATCAACATCATTATGATTGAGAGATTTATCAATACCTTCTCAAAATCAATCTTTCTTATTTATCAATAAGTACAAGATTTTTTATTATCAATGTCTCAATTAAAGAATATTATTAATATTTGCGATTTTTTAGTATGAAACAAAAATTAATCGATATGTAAAATAGAAAAACAATATCGAGAAAACCTTAATCCTAACTTCAGGATAACTCTCGACGTCATGCCTGTCACCATCACCATCATTACGAGTCCTTCAGAGCTGACAATACATTGTCATCCCCGTCGATTTCATCAAACATTATGGATTTCGACATCAAATGATTTCAAGTATAGAAAAAATGCGTCCAACAAACTGACATACTCAAAACAGTACGTCCGAACCGTGTATCTCGAATAGTGCATCCCAAATAACTCTAAGACAGTGCATACTGTTTATCTGAACAATATGGACGGGTGCAAAATGGTGCAAAAGATGGGGCAACCATGCCTTCTTATCCTTCATCACTTATATGCATCTGTCATGATACGCTTTGAGTCACTTATTGTATACAATCAATGATATAGATCTAACAATCATAAAACATAAGAAATCATCCCTTCCGCATATATAGTCGTGGCTGAATCCCACCATATCCGATAACCGATTCATCAATCCTAATCCATGTTAGCAACCATGCCTTCTTAACTTTCGTCAATGTCATCCAAGACAACGCATTGGGGTCGACGGCCGGGAGGGAGAGGAGGATGGGGAGGAAGATGTGGTGGTGGAGGTCGAGGTTTTGGGTTTGCGGCCTCGTTTAGAGTTTCCCACGGTAGGTTTGAGTTTGCCGCGAGGATGATTGTGAAAACAAAATATAAAAAGGAAGAAAATAAAAATTGATATAATCCGTTATTGAAATCAAAATGAAAAGTAGAAGATATGTTTGAGATTCGGTGATGGGATGAGTTGATTGTTTTTATTTTGAAAAGAAATAGGTTCGGAATGACTTTTTGATAAATAAATTCCTAAAAAAGAGAGATTTATTGATAATTTTTAATTAATTTATTCGGCCCAAATACCAGCAAATAAATAATGATATTTAAAAAACTCTTATGTATTATGGTTTAAAATTATGAAAATCAAACCAATAACAGAAATAAAAAAAATTAATAATGAAAATTTAAATCACTTTATTCTAGCAAAACACTTAAATTACTTTAATAAATAAAATGATTTTTTAATGAGATCTATTAATATAAAATAAGAAACAGCCATTCAAAAAAAAAAAAGATAGAAGATTAAATCATTTTTCCGATTTTCTATTTTATGTTATTATTTTATAAAACATAAATGAAAAAACAACAATTTTATTTTATCAGATACTGAATCAATGATATACTGCCTACGTCCCATTAAGGATGCAACGAATCGATTTAGCATATTTATCGATGTAAAATTTGAAATGCATATAATAACAATCAAACGTAGGTTTTGGTAAATTTATCATAAAATATCAATACTATACATTTCAACCTAATAGATATTACAAAATAATCAAACGTGATTTGATATGAAAATGAGATTTATATTCATAAATATAAAATAATACAAAATAAAATATATATATATATATATATATATTGTATGTTTTATGTGATGGAATGATTAAATTTCTACATTTTTATCGGTTGATGTCAACCCACGTAAAGGAATGGAATTGATGTTTGATCCTTCTGACATTAACTGATGTTTTTCATCACATATGTGCGCCATACTGTGTCAGGAAATCAATTGAGTTGGAGCGAACACCTGCAATTTAACACCACCGGCCGCTGGCCACAGCGATTCTCCGCCGCCACCAAACCCTAACCAAACAAAAACCCCTCAATCCCCAACCCTAACCCTAACCGTACTCGCTCCACTCCGATTCGAAGATGTGGAAGAAGCAGCACAGCAAGGACCGGATGTTCATCACCAAGACGGAGTGGGCCACGGAGTGGGGCGGCGCCAAATCAAAGGAGCAAACTCGATTCAAACGCCTCCCCTTTTACTGCTGCGCGTAACAATCACCAACCAACACTCTCGATTTCGGTTTTGATTTCGATTTCGATTTCGATTTCTGTTTGTTTTCATGTGAAGTGAGCGTTTGTTGATTGATCTTGGGATTTCATTGTGGTGGTGTTGTTGTTGTAGGCTACGTTTACGCCGTTTGAGGATCCGGTTTGTACTGCAGATGGAAGCGTCTTCGAGTTGATGTTGGTATCTGATTTCTATTCACTGTGTTTTGGTTTAGTATGTTTTGGATCGAAAGTTGTGTCTTGGGGTTTGAGTTTTATGGTTTTGATTGGTTGGTATGTTTGGTTGTTTAGGAATATAGTGCCGTATATTAGGAAGTATGGGAAGAATCCCGTCACAGGAGGGCCACTTAAGCAGCAGGATCTAATCCCGCTTACCTTTCACAAGAACTCTGAAGGTATTCGCTTTGGTTCTCGTCTAAATTTTGTGTGTAAGATTAGTTACGGTCATGAATCTTTGATAGAATCAAGTTGGGTGGTCGAGTTTTGATTTCCATCAAAGGGTCTTTATAGATTACTATATGTTAACTCTTTGCGTTCAAACCATAGAGTTTAACTTTTTGGAGCGAATACTGAAGTCAGTAACAGTAGGGAAGAATTAGCATAGTATTATCGATTGGCTAAGTAGTTGCTGATAGTGTTTCGGTTTCTCATGCTTCCATTTCTTTATAAACACCTTGTATGTTCTTGCAGGGGAGTTTCACTGCCCAGTTCTGAATAAGGTATTCACGGAGTTCACCCACATTGTTCCCGTGAAGACAACTGGAAATGTGTTCTGTTATGAGGTACACGTTTGACATCTATGGACTATACGCACTCTAGTAGGTTGCAATACATGTCAACTCTTGAGTATTTTTGTTCCTATACAGGCAATAAAGGAGCTTAACCTGAAAACAAAAAATTGGAAGGAGTTACTCACTGATGGGCCATTCACCAGGGAGGATCTTATAACGATTCAGGTAAGAAGTAGTAAATATTGCGATGGGTCTCCTCCTAGCTTCCAGGATATTGTTGATTAACCAATATCGGGTCTTTCATATGTCTGCTGTCTTACAGAATCCGAATGAGGTTGAGACCAAGGTTCTTGATGATTTTGATCACGTGAAGAAGGGCCTCAAAGTTGAAGATGAAGGTTAGTAATAGCTGATATCATCCTCCATTTGGCTTTCAAATTTCTTTTGACAAAATGATGTACCATCATCAGAGCTGTTCAGAAAATGGAGGCAGATCCGTCTTATTACATAAATGTCAATGGTGATATCAAGCAGATGCTTGATGAACTTGGAACTGAGAAAGGACGGCAAGCTGCCTTGCTTGGCGGTGGAGGAAGCAAGGCGCAGCAGGAAAGAGCTGCTGCATTAGAAGCTGTTTTAGCTGCAAGAGTTCGAATTAAGGAGGAGAAAAAGTCAAATGGAACCGTTGAAACGAAAAAGGCCTTTAGTATTGTGGATGCGGCATCGGCCTCAGTGCACGGAAGAAGTGCTGCAGCTGCTAAGGCAGCCTCGGCAGATAAAACTGCTGCTCGTGTAGCCATGCACATGGCTGGAGAGAGAGCTCCTGTCAATGCAAAAATGGTCAGTGCTTTTGAGTCTCTTGATTTCCTTCTTTAAGGTCCAAAAGATACTTCTTCTATGCGTGTTTTATGCTGACCCTGCTCGCATGTTTCACCACTAAAAAGTGATTATACTGAAACTGTTTTTTTTTTTCCGTTCCTCGTTTATGTACCTAAGAAGTCAATGAAGTTTAATGTTCAAGAGTACTCATTTCATCCTTCAGATTTATAAGTTGAAATGCATGCTCTTTCTAACTCTTTGCTTCCCTGCACTCAGGTAAAGAGCCGTTTTACTAGTGGTGGTGCTTCAAGATCCTTCACCTCCACTGCTTATGATCCCGTGACAAAAAATGATTTTGAATATGTTAAAGTTGAGAAGAATCCAAAGAAGAAAGGATACTTGCAGCTGCATACAACTCATGGTGATCTAAATATTGAGCTTCATTGTGACATAGCTCCTAGGGCATGCGAGAACTTCATCACACTATGTGAACGTGGATACTACAATGGTGTTGCTTCTTCAGGATGAAGTATATGATTTCACTTTTGTTTTCATGTTGATCCCAAGACTAAATTGTTTGATACGATTTCAGGAATTTTATGATTCAAGGTGGTGATCCTACTGGTACGGGAAGAGGTGGTGAGTCAATATGGGGAAATCCTTTCAAAGATGACGTGAACTCGAAGCTGTTACACTCCGGTAGGGGGGTTCTGAGTATGGCAAACAGTGGCCCCCATACGAATGGTTAGCTAATCTGTTTCTCCATTACATGCCCAAGTTCAAGATTTTTCACTGGATATTAGTAATATGATTTCGTTTCAACCATCATGTTTTCTGTCTTTTGATTATTTGTCTCCGTATGTGACTTTTGGATTATCGATTTTGTTCCTATCTGATGCTGCTTCAGGAAGAGATAAAGATAACTAGTGTAGACATATTTGTAAATCCTTACACGGAGCCTGACGAAGAAGAAGAAGAAGAAGAGAAGACAAAGGATGAAAAGACTCGAGAGGATGAAGAAAATGTTCGTTTTTAAACTCATCGATTTTCATGTCCTAACTTTCATAAATGTAAGGTACTTTAATGGTGATTTATCTTTGACGTTGTGACTTACAGGAGAAGGTGGGATCGTGGTACAGCAATCCTGGTAGTGGAACTACCACGGCTGGAGGCGTTGGGGGCGGTGGTGTTGGAAAATACCTCAAGGCTAGGACTGCTGAAGCTCATACTGAGGTTACTGATAATACTATTTCAAATATTGTCGTGGCAAAGAAGAGGAAAGTGGGTGCATCATCTGAACTCAAAAACTTCTCTTCGTGATAATCAAATATTTTCCTGCTAGTTAGGAATTTTGTGGAATATTGTATCATGTTCAGCTGATTATCCAATGATTTGTCTTACAATGTGAAATCTGATATCTAATTCTCAGCATATTTGACACTATGGTGGAGTTCACCGATCCATTATAGAAACGTGAAGCGAGCTAGGACAGGCTATGAATTAGATGAAACATATAACAATTTGAATGTTTCATCACTTACACTACTCTGAAAAACTTCAATCTAAATCGTCTGTTCACATCACTGTAAAATGCACCTATTCGCATCTAAAATTCACAAATCCAAATCAGGTGGACTAATCACCTTTATAATTCAGGCAGCATTACATCAACACAGTTTCAAACTCAGGTCGAACAACAGGAAACTAGATTCAGTTATGCAGAACTATGTGCCCCGATGAAACAAGCGTTTCCAACTGGTAGTGGCCTCTCCGTTGTCGTTCTTGACAGGAGTCAGTGTGATTCTTTCTGCATTTGCAGCTGCCCACTTGCTGAAATCTGGAGATGAAACCAAATCTTCCAATGCTTTCTTCGTCTGCTCTTTAGAGATTTTGTCCCACTCCTCTTTGGATAATTTCCGCCTCTCCGGGGTTCTATGGAACGAAGAGTAGAAGACACCAGAAGCTGGTGATTGGTTAACACCTGAAAGTTGAATTGGCAAACTTTAGTGAGTTTCTATGATGGATACTCCCTGTCATGTGAAATGTGACGGTCTTCAATCAATTTTTCGGATCCTAAGATGTATTATAAAACAAAATGGTTTGGATGGTTGCACCACGTGAAGCATCCCTGTCCGAAAGGTCGACTTCTTAGAGAAGGTAAGTCCAAATTTTCAGCCGTGTTTACTCAATGAAGAACTGACCTCGTCCTGAAGAATTACATGATGCCAGAGGGGTCTGTTGGGTGCGACGTCTGAGGAGCTTATGTTGAGATACACGAAACCCGTCTGTGTATTCCCCATTGCCGTAACTAGGCGGCGATGGATAATCACTCTGAGATTTCCAAGGAGGACTCTCGGTTAGCTCCTGCAATTTCCTGAAAACATGACAAACTTGTATTACTGCAAGTGACATGAATGCACCGGGCACTGTAAGAAATACATCCAGAAGTAACTTTAATTGTTTGTATTGTGGGCATTTGTGACCCTTAATTTCATCTTCTACAAACTTCCAAGCATTTGCCACACAGACGATTAAAGTGAGCAAAATACTAAAGAAACTTTTTCTCATCAAGGGCAATACAAATACAGAATACACCGTGAATAAACTCAGATAAAAGCCATCTATGGAATATATTTGGTATCATGCTCTTCTATAAAAACCTCTGGCCACCACTGCAATTACCAGTTAGATCAAATTACTAGGCCGACTTTCTATACATAACTTCTACAAGTTACATGTCATAAGTTCGTTGAATCAACATTCTACATCTTAGGCTTGCATCCATGACCTCCTAAATGGCATTATGTTTCCATCCATGCTTTTCCCTTTCATCTAGCTGACATCAGTTATGCCACCAATCCATCTAGCATCAGGAAAATGTTTACTATCCAGGAGTCCTTTTTGCCTTGGCATACCTTGTTTGACCACTATGCACATGAAACCGACAATTATCAGCTTCATAATGTCTATATGAAACCGCTTTTTCCCGTCATTTTAATGCCAAATCTATATAGATAAACTGACATCTAGAGGTAACGCATGACGGGAATCATAGCATGGAGTTCTATCCACAGATGGACATAGCTAAAAAAGACATAAGTGATTAATTAGATTCAAACACTTAAATACCTAACAAGTAGGAGAAGTAGGTAAATGAAGAAAGCCAAACTGTTCTCAGAAAAGAGCTCACTTGTTAAGGCGATGTAGTACTTTCGGCCTGAAAGTACGCCGCAGTAAGGCTTGGACCACTATCGAGCACAGGAGTGCCAGTGATGCCAGCAAAGCGTCTACAGAAGACTGCAATGAAAACGAATAACCATCAAAGCCACTCAAACAAAATAGTTACGATTTTAGAGCAAAAAGGATTGACAAGAAACTCATATACTACTTGATCGGATAGAAAATAATGAGGAAATAGAAATTTGTGATTGCAACACATACCAGGAGAATCATTGCAGCAGCCAGAATCCGGATAGACCAAGTGGCAAATTGAGCAACACTGGTATCGACCAATCCATCTTCAGTCAAGATGAATTTGCGGACGGCCCAAAAACCCATCCACGCTCCAAAAAGAATAATAAAGAGCAGTAGAAAGATTCCCAGCTGCAGTTACATTAGTACCATTCTAGTTAGAATGAGCAAATAAAAGCCTTAATATACTGAACATAAACAGAAGATCTGCATCGAAGTCGTGTATTTATTATATTGTTAGTATTATATACTAACAGTGCTAATTCTTGGGCATCTTTTGACTGATCATAATTGTGTCTTACTGTAAAAATTATATACTCCCTCCGTCCCAAAATTTCTGGAATAAATTGACTTTGCACTAGAATTTAGGGCTGGGTTGAGTTGTTGTCATTTTACATATTTATCCTTGTGACAAGAAGGTGGGAAAATGACAAGAAGGTGGGAAAATGATGATGGGGTAGTTTAATGTGATATAAAGTATAGGTAAAATCGTATTTTTGTTAACAAAACATTTCCAAAGGAGGAAATATTGCAAAAAAAAATGGGACATCCCGATTTAATAGAACGATGCAAAAATTATGAAACGGAGGAGTACATCCTTGACCTTTACAGAAATTCACAAGTTTCAATATGCTATGAACAGAATGCCACC
>LIEC01011854.1:0-11043 GCA_001925005.1 Drosera capensis
ATGTTGTTTTTTTCCTTTTCAAGTGTTTTTGAGTGTTTTAAGCTCATTTAAAGGGTCTTTTCATAGTTTTTATCTTGTTTTTATCCTTTTCAAGTGTTTTTATGTCGTTTTTAACCTTTTGAAGGGGTTTTGAGTGTTTTAAGCTCATTTCAAGGATCTTTAAATTGTTTTTATGTTGTTTTTAACATTTTCAACTGTTTTTGAGTGTTTTAAGCTAATTTGAAGGACCTTTTCATACTTTTTTAAGTTTTCAAGTCATTAGAGTTGTTTTTATGTTATTTTCAGACTCTTCAAGGGGTTTTGAGTGTTTTAAGCTCATTCCAAGGGTTTTTTCATTGTTTTTATGTTGTTTTTTTCCTTTTCAAGTGTTTTTGAGTGTTTTAAGCTCATTTAAAGGGTCTTTTCCTAGTTTCTTACGTTTCCAAGTCATTAGAGTTGTTTTTATGTTATTTTTAGCTTTTTCAAGGGGTTTTGAGTGTTTTTAGCTCATTTCAAGGGTCTTTTCTTAGTTTTTATGTTGTTTTTAGCCTTTTGAAGTGTTTTTGAATGGTTTAAGCTCATTTCAAGGGTCTTTTCCTAGTTTCCTATGTTTTCAAGTCATTACAGTTGTTTTTATGTTGGTTTGAGCCTTTTCAAGGGGTTTTGAGCGTTTTAAGCTCATTTCAAGGGTTTTTCATAATTTGTATCTGGTTTTTAGCCTTTTGAGGTGTTTTTATGTTGTTTTTAGATTTTTCAAGGGTTTTTGAGTCTTTTAAGCACATTTCAAGGGTCTTTTCATTGTTTTTATGTTGTTTTTAGCGTTTTCAAGTTTTTTTGAGTTTTTAAAGCTATTTTAAAGGTTCTTTTGCTAGTTTCTTATGTTTTCAAGTCATTAGAGTTGTTTTGATGTTGTTTTTACACTTTTGAAGGGGTTTTGAGTGTTTCAAGCTCATTTCAAGGGTCTTTTCATAGTTTTTATCTTGTTTTTAACCTTTTGAAGTGTTTTTGAATGTTTTGGAGTGCCATGTTTATTTTGCCAAAAGTTGTGCTTGATGTGATTAAACAGATTTGTTTACGGTTCCTATGAAAAGGATCTTCACTCAGCAAAGGAGGAGCAAAGATCTCATGGCATGATGTCTGCTTTCCATATGAGGAAGGGGGTCTTGGTGTGAAGGACCTTCGAGTATGGAATAGAGCTCTGATGTGGAAACATATTTGGTATTTTATCACTCAACCTTACTCTCTTTGGTCTTTATGGATAAAAGCTAACTTAATCCATAGGGTTAACTTTTGGTCCATGAAAGTACCGAAGGCAAGTTCATGGACATGGAAGAAGATCTTGGAGCTGCGACCTGTTATCCAGAAATTCTTACTGTGGAAAGTTGGTGATGGAACTACAATTTCCCTATGGTATGATAAATGGTATGACACTGGTCGTTTATATGCTAAGGAGGCTCATGGACTATCCCTCAACATCTCACTTCTTATCTTCACGGGGTAGTACTTCCTACTATTCATGGGGGGTCGGATATTTGTACGTGGACTTTGGAGAAATCAGGGCAGTTCTCTTCATCTAGTGCATGGGAAGCTCTTAGGAAAAGAAGCCGCCGGTTCAATGGTATGGTCTCATATGGGGTAAATGGCACATTCCAAGGCATGCTTTCGTATGCTGGCTTGCTGTACAGGGGAGGCTACATACACAGGACAGATTGATCATCCTGGGATTCAGGCACCAAATTAGATGCGTGTTTTGCATGACTATCATGGAAGACCATAACCATTTATTTTTCAGGTGTCCCTTCCTTAGACCATTCGTACAAGAATGGGCAACAAGATGTCGTGTGGCTTATCTTGCAGGTACATGCCAACAAAATTTCACCATGTATGCAAGAAGACTAGCGGGTCGTGCATTCCACAAGGTGATTGGAAGACTATCCTTTTCGGCCATGATTTATACCATATGGACGGAGAGGAATGCGATTATATTCAGAGGTGTATCTCCTTCTGTTCATGTATTGATGCGGCAAGTGCAGAGAGTAATTCTTGATGAGGCTTGCTTGCTTAGAGGCTTTACTCCTAAACAGAAGGATAGGCTTGTCCAACGAGCTTGGAAGATCCCTGATGTTGTTTTCTCTCGCTCACCTCCTGGAGTACAAGGGCACCGCCTTATGAACTTGTTTGTATCTATTGTAATATGCTGGAGTTTGTTACACATGGGTCACTCCCTCGGTTATGTAATATGTTTCATTTGTGTTGTAATGGGACAGGGTGCCTTTGTTGCACTGGTCCCGTCCCCTAGTATTGGCGTTTCATGTGACGTATGTTAGTCACTGTGTTTGATTGTTAGCATAGGGAAATTGTAGATTATTGATTTTAGGCAGTTTGGTCTCCCAGAATGTGTCTGCATTTAGATTGGTTTAGTGCATATCAAGGTGCACCAAAATCATCTTCAAATGCTTGTAAAATGCTATTCCAAGCAAAACTGGACGAGTAATACACTTACTTGTACCGATTCAAGGGTCATTTCATAGTTTTTATGTTGTTTTTAGCTTTTTCATGTGTTTTTGAGTGTTTTAAGCTAATTTGAATGATTTTTTCATACTCTTTTACGTTTTCAAGTCATTAGAATTGTTTTTATGCTGTTTTTAGCTTTTTCAAGGGGTTTTGAGTATTTTAAGCTCATTTAAAGGGTCTTTTCATAGTTTTTTTTTTTTGTGTTTAGCCTTCGCAAGTGTTTTTGAGTGTTTTACGCTCATTTAAAGTGTCTTTTCCTAGTTTCTTACCTTTTCAAGTTATTAGAGTTGTTTTTATCTTGTTTTTAGCCTTTTGAAGTGTTTTTATTTTGTTTTTAGCCATTTCAAGCAGTTTTGAGTATTTTAAGCTCAATTAAAGGGTCTTTTCATTGTTTTTATGTTGTCATTAGCCTTTTCAAGTCTTTTTTAGTGTTTTGAGCTCATTTAAAGGGGCGTTTTCTGTTTCTTATGTTTTCAGGTCATTAGAGTTGTTTTTATGTTGTTTTTAGCCTTTTTCAAGGAGGTTTTGAGTGTTTTAAGCTCATGTCTAGGGTCATTTCATCGTTTTTAGCTTGTTTTTAGCCTTTTCAAGTGTTTTTGAGTGTTTTAAGCTAATTTGAAGGATCTTTTCATAGTTTTTTACGTTTTCAAGTCATTAGAGTTGTTTTTATGTTGTTTTTAGCCTGTTCAAGGTGTTTTGAGTGTTTTAATATCATTTAAAGGGTATTTTCCAAGTTTCTTACCTTTTCAAGTCATTAGAGTTGTTTTTATCTTGTTTTTAGCCTTTTGAAGTGTTTTTATGTTGTTTTTAGCCTTTTTCAAGGAGGTTTTGAGTGTTTTAAGCTCATTTCAAGGGTCATTTCATCGCTTTTAGCTTGTTTTTACCCTTTTCAAGAGTTTTTGAGTGTTTTAAGCTAATTTGAAGGATCTTTTCATATTTATTTACGTTTTCAAGTCATTAGAGTTGTTATTATGTTGTTTTTAGCCTTTTCAAGGGGTTTTGAGTGTTTTAATCTCATTTAAAGGGTCTTTTCCTAGTTTCTTACCTTTTCAAGTCATTAGAGTTGTTTTTATCTTGTTTTTAGCCTTTTGAAGTGTTTTTATGTTGTTTTTAGCCTTTTTCAAGGGGTTCTGAGTGTTTTAAGCTCATTTAAAGGGGCATTTCCTAGTTTCTAACATTTTCAAGTCATTAGAGTTGTTTTTTTGTTGTTTTTAACCTTTTCAAGGGATTTTGAGTGTTTTAAGCTCATTTCAAGGGTCTTTTCATAGTTTTTATGTTGTTTTTCACTTTTCAAGTGTTTTTGAGTGTTTTAAGCTAATTTGAAGGATCTTTTAATACTCTTTTCATAGTTTTCAAGTTGTTTTTAGCCTTTTCAATTGTTTTTGAGTGTTTTAAACTCATTTAAAGGGTCCTTTCCTAGTTTCTTACCCTTTCAAGTCATTAGCGTTGTTGTTATGTTGTTTCTACCCTTTTCAAAAGGTTTTGAGTGTTTTAAGCACATTTCAAGGGTCATTTCATAGTTTTTATGTTGTTTTTAGTCTTTTCAAGTGTTCTTGAGTGTTTTAAGCTAATTTGAAGGATCTTTTCATACTCTTTTACGTTTTCAAGTCATTAGAGTTGTTTTTATGTTGTTTTTAGCTTTTTCAAGGGGTTTTGAGTATTTTGAACTCATTTAAAAGGTTTTTTCATAGTTTTTATGTTGTTTTTAGCCTTCGCAACTGTTTTTGAGTGTTTTACGCTCATTTAAAGTGTCTTTTCCTAGTTTCTTACCTTTTCAAGTCATTACTGTTGTTTTTATCTTGTTTTTATCCTTTTGAAGTGTTTTTATGTTGTTTTTAGCCTTTTCAAGGGGTTTTGAGTGTTTTAAGCTCATTTGAAGGATGTTTTCATACTCTTTTACGTTTTCAAGTCATTAGAGTTGTTTTTATGTTGTTTTTAGCATCTTCAAGGGGTTTTGAGTAATTTAAGCTGATTTCAAGGGTCTTTTCATAGTTTTTATCATGTTTTTAGCCTTTTCAAGTGGTATTGAGTTTTTTAAGCTCATTTAAAGATTGTTTTCCTAGTTTCTTACGTTTTCTAGTCATTAGAGTTGTTTTAATGTTGTTTTTAGCCTTATCAAGAGGTTTTCAGTGTTTTAAACTTATTTCAAGGGTCTTTTCATAGTTTTTATGTTGTTTTTAGCCTATTCTAGTTTTTTCAAGTGTTTTAAGCTAATTTGAAGGATCTTTTCATACTTATTTACGTTTTCAACTCATTAGAGTTGTTTTTTTATTGTTTTTAGCCTTTTCAAGGGGTTTTGAGTGTTTTAAACTCATTTCAAGGGTCTTTTCATAGTTTTTATGTTCTGTTTAGCCTATTCTAGTGTTTTTGAGTGTTTTAAGCTAATTTGAAGGATCTTTTCATACTTATTTACGTTTTCAAGTCTTTTGAGTTGTTTTTATGTTGTTTTTATCCTTTTCAAGGGGTTTTGAGTGTTTTAAGCTCATTTCAAGGGTCTTTTCATAGTTTTTGTGTTGTTTTTAGCCTTTTCCAGTGTTTTTTAGTGTTCTAAGCTAATTTGAAGGATCTTTTCATACTCTTTTTCGTTTTCAAGTCATTAGAGTTGTTTTTATGTTGTTTTTAGCCTTTTCAAGGGGTTTTGAGTGTTTTAAGCTCATTTAAAGGGTCTTTTCTTAGTTTTTATGTTGTTTTTAGCCACTACAAGTGTTTTTGAGTGTTTTAAGCTCATTTAAAGGGTCTTTTCCTAGTTTCGTACCTTTTCAAGTCATTAGAGTTGTTTTTATCTTGTTTTTAGCCTTTTGAAGTGTTTTTATGTATTTTTTAGCCTTTTTCAAGGGGTTCTGAGTGTTTTAAGCTCATTTAAAAGGGCATTTCCTAGTTTCTAATGTTTTCAAGTCATTTCAGTTGTTTTTATGTTGTTTTTAACCTTTTCAAGGGGTTTTGGAGTGTTTTAAGCTAATTTGAAGGGTCTTTTCATAGTCTTTTACGTTTTCAAGCCGTTAGAGTTGTTTTTATGTTGTTTTTAGCCTTTTCAAGGGGTTTTGAGTGTTTTAAACTCATTTAAAGGGTCTTTTCATAGTTTTTATGTTGTTTTTAGCCTATTCTAGTTTTTTTCAGTGTTTTAAGCTAATTTGAAGAATCTTTTCATACTTTTTACGTTTTCAACTCATTAGAGTTGCTTTTTTTTTTATTGTTTTTAGCCTTTTGCAAGGGGTTTTGAGTGTGTTAAACTGATTTCAAGGGTATTTTCATAGTTTTTATATTGTTTTTAGCCTATTCTAGTGTTTTTGAGTGTTTTAAGCTAATTTGAAGGATCTTTTCTTACTTTATTACGTTTTCAAGTCATTAGAGTTGTTTTTATGTCGTTTTTAGCTTTTTAAAGGGGTTTTGAGTGTTTTAAGCTCATTTAAAGGGTTTTTTCATAGTTTTTATGTTGTTTTTAGCCACTTCAAGTGTTTTTGAGTGTTTTAAGGTCATTTAAAAGGTCTTTTCCTAGTTTCTTATGTTTTCAAGTCATTAGAGTTGTTTTTATGTTATTTTTATCTTTTTCAGGGGGTTTTGAGTGTTTTAAGCTCATTTCAAGGGGCTTTTCATAGTTTTTGTGTTGTTTTTTAGCATTTTCCAGTGTTTTTTTAGTGTTTTAAGCAAATTTGAAGAATCGTTTCCTATTTTTTTACGTTTTCAAGTCATTAGTGTTGTTTTTATATTATTTTTTGGCTTTTCAAGGGGTTTTGAGTGTTTTAAGCTCATTTCAAGGGTCTTTTCATAGTTTTTATGTTGTTTTTAGGCTTTTCAATTGTTGTTTAGCATTTTAAGCTCATTTAAAGGGTCTTTTCCTAGTTTCTTACGTTTTCAAGCCATTAGTGTTGTTTTTATGTTGTTTTTAGCCCCTTCAAGAGGTTTTGAGTGTTTTAAGCTCAATTCAAGGGTCTTTTCATAGTTTTCAAGTTGTTTTTAGCCTTTTCAAGTGTTTTTGAGTGTTTTAAACTCATTTAAAGGGTTTTTTCCTAGTTTCGTATCTTTTCAAGTCATTAGAGTTGTTTTATCTTGTTTTTAGGCTTTTGAAGTGTTTTTATGTTGTTTTTAGCCTTTTCTAGGGGTTTTGAGTGTTTTAAACTCAATTAAAGGGTCTTTTCATAGTTTTTGTGTTGTTTGTAGCCTTTTTAAAATTTTTTAGTGTTTTGAGCTCATTCAAACTCAATTAGTGTTTTCAGGTCATTAGAGTGGTATTTATGTTGTTTTTAGCCTTTTGCAAGGGGTTTTGAGTGTTTTAAGCTCATTTCAAGGGTCTTTTAATAGTTCTTATCTAATTGTTTGCCTTTTGAAGTGTTTTTATGTTGTTTTTAGCCTTTTCAAGGGGTTTTGAGTGTTTTAAGCTCATTTCAAGGGTCATTTCATCGTTTTTAGCTTGTTTTTTGCCTTTTCAAGTGTTTTTGAGTGTTTTATGCTAATTTGAAGGATCTTTTCATAGTTTTTTACATTTTCAAGTCATTAGAGTTGTTTTTATGTTGTTTTTAGCTTTTTCAAGGGGTTTTGAGTGTTTTAATCTCATTTAAAGGGTCTTTTCCTAGTTTCTTACCTTTTCAATTCATTAGAGTTGTTTTTATCTTGTTTTTAGCCTTTTGAAGTGTTTTTATGTTGTTTTTAGCCTTTTCTAGGGGTTCTTAGTGTTTTAAGCTCATTTAAAGCGTCTTTACATAGTTTTTATTTTATTTTTAGATTTTTCAAGTGGGTTTATGTTGTCTTTAGCCTTTTTCAAGGGGTTTTGAGTGTTTTAAGCTTATTTAAAGGGGCTATTCCTAGTTTCTAACGTTTTCAAGTCATTAGAGTTGTTTTTATGTTGTTTTTAGCTTTTTCATTGGATTTTGAGTGTTTTAAGCTCATTTCAAGGGACTTTTCATTGTTTTTTTTTATCTTGTTTTTAGCCTTTTGAAGTGTTTTTATGTTGTTTTTAGCCTTTTCTAGGGGTTCTAAGTGTTTTAAGCTCATTTCAAGGGTCTTTTCATAGTTTTCAAGTTGTTTTTAGACTTTTCAAGTGTTTTTGAGTGTTTTAAACTCATTTAAAGGGTCTTTTCCTAGTTTCTTACCTTTTCAAGTCATTAGAGTTGTTTTTATCTTGTTTATAGCCTTTTCTGAGTGTTTTAAGCTCATTTAAAGGGACTTTTCCTAGTTTCTAACGTTTTCAAGTCATTAGACTTATTTTTACGTTGTCTTTAGCCTTTTCAAAGGGTTTTGAGTGTTTCAAGCTCATTCCAAGGCTCTTTTCATAGTTTTTATCTTGTTTTTAGCCTTTTCAAGTGTTTTTATGTTGTTTTTATCCTTTTCAAGGGGTTTTGAGTGTTTTAAGTTCATTTCAAGGGTTTTTTCATAGTTTTTATTTTTTTTTTTTTTGCCTTTTCAAGTGTTTTTTAGTGTTTTAAGCAAATTTGAAGGATCTTTTCATACTTTTCTACGTTTTTAAGTCATTAGAAGTTGTTTTGTTTTTTGTTGTTTTAAGCGTTTTCAACGGGTTTTGAGTGTTTTAAGCTCATTTAAATGGTCATTTCATAGGTTTTGAGTGTTTTAATCTCATTTCAAGGGTCTTTTCATAGTTTTTATGGTTTTTTTGGCCTTTTTAAGTGTTTTGAGTGTTTTAAGCTCATTAAAAGGGGTTTTTCCTAGTTTCTTACGTTTTCAAGTCATTAGAGTTTTTTTTATGTTGTTGTTAGCCTCTTCAAGGGGTTTTGATTGTTTTAAGCTGATTTAAAGGGTTTTTTCCTAGTTTCTTGCGTTTTCAAGTCATTAGAGTTGTTTTTATGTTGTTTTTAGCCTTTTCAAGGGGGTTTGAGTGTTTTAAGCTTATTTCAAGGGTCTTTTCATAGTTTTTATGTTGATTTTAGCCTTTTCAAGTGTTTTTGAGTATTTTAAGCTAATTTGAAGGATCTTTTCATACTTTTTTACGTTTTCAAGTCATTAGAGTTTTTTTTTAGTTCTTTTTATCCTTTTCAAGGGGTTTTGAGTGTTTTTAGCTAATTTCAAGGGTCTTTTCATAGTTTTTATCTTGTTTTTACCTTTTTAAAAGTGTTTTTATGTTGGTTTTAGCCTTTTCAAGGTGTTTTGAGTGTTTTAAGCTCATTTTGATGGGTCTTTTCATAGTTTTTATGTTGTTTTTAGCCTTTTCAAGTGTTTTTGAGTGCTTTAAGCTCATTTTAAGGGTTTTTTCCTTGTTTCTTAGGGTTTCAAGTCATTAGAGTTTTGTTTATGTTGTTTTTAGCCTTTTCAAGGGGTTTTGAGTATTTTAAACTCATTTAAGGGGTCTTTTCTAGTCTTTTATTTCGTTTTTAGCCTTTTCAAGTGTTTTTGAGTGTTTTAAGATCATTTAAAGGGTATTTTCCTAGTTTCTTACGTTTACAAGTCATTAGAGTTGTTTTTATGTTGTTTTTAGCCTTTTCAAGCGGTTTTGAGTGTTTTAAGCTCATTGCTAGGGTCTTTTCATAGGTTTTATGTTGTTTTCAGCTTTTTCAAGTGTTTTTCAGTGTTTTAAGCTAATTTGAAGGATCTTTTCATAGTTTTTTACCTTTCAAGTCATTTGAGTTGTTTTTATGTTGTTTTTAGCCTTTTCAATGGGTTTTGAGTGTTTTAAGCTCATTTAAAAGGTCTTTTCGTAGTTTTTAAGTTCTTTTTAGCTTTTTCAAGTGTTTTTGAGTGGTTTTAAGCTAATTTGAAGCATGTTTTCATACGTTTTTATGTTTTCAAGTCATTAGAGTTGTTTTTATGTTGTTTTTAGCCGTTTCAAGAGGTTTTGAGTGTTTTAAGCTCATTTCAAGGGTCTTTTTGATATTTTTTAACTTATGTTTGGCCTTTTGATGTGTTTTTATGTTGTTTTTAGCTTTTTCAAGGAGTTTTGAGGATTTTAAGTTCATTTCAAGGGTCTTTTCATAGTTTTTATGTTGTTTTTTGCCGTTTCAAGTGTTTTTCAGTATTTTAAGCTAATTTGAAACATCTTTTAATACTATTTTACATTTTCAAGTCATTAGAGTTTTTTTGATGTTGTTTTTAGCCTTTTCAAGGAGTTTTGAGTTTTTTAAGCAAATTTAAAGGGTCTTTTCATAGTTTTGAAGTGATTTTATGTTATTTTTAGCTTTTTCAAGGGTTTTGAGTGTTTCAAGCTCATTTCAAGGGTCTTTTCATAGTTTTTATGTTGTTTTTAGCCTTTTCAAGTATTTTTGAGTGTTTTAAGCTCATTTCAAGGGTCTTTTCATAGTTTTTATGTTGTTTTTAGCCTTTTCAAGTATTTTTGAGTGTTTTAAGCTAATTTGAAGGGTCTTTTCCTAAATTCTTACGTTTTCAAGCCATTAGAGCTTTTTTTATGTTGTTTTTTTCTTTTTCAAGGGGTTTTGAGTTTTTTAATCTCATTTCAAGGGTCTTTTTCATAGTTTTTATCTTGTTTTTTAGCCTTTTGAAGTGTTTTTATGTTGTTTTAGCCTTTTTCATAGTTTTTATGTTGTTTTTAGATTTTTCAATTATTTTTGAGTGTTTTAAGCTAATTTGAAGGATCTTTTCATACGTTTTTTACGTTTTCAAGTCATTAGAGTTGTTTTTATGTTGTTTTTAGCCGTTTCAAGAGGTTTTGAGTGTTTTAAGCTCATTTCAAGGGTCTTTTCATAGTTTTTATGTCGTTTTTTATATTTTCAAGTGTTTTTGAGTATTTTAAGCTAATTTGAACGGTTTTTTCATAGTTTTTATCTTGTTTTTATCCCTTTTGAAGAGTTTTTTTATGTTGTTTTTAGCCTTTTTCAAGGGGTTTTGAGTGTTTTAAGCTCATTTAAAGGGTCTTTTCGTAGTTTTATGTTGTTTTTAATCTTTTCAAGTGTTTTTGAATGTTTTAAGCTAATTAAAAGGGTGTTATCCTAAATTCTTACGTTTTAAAGTCATTAGAGTTTTTTTTATGATGTTTTTAGACTTTTCAAGGGGTTTTGAGTGCTTTAAGCTCATTTCAAGTGTATTTTCATAGTTTTTTTTGTTGTTTTTTGTCTTTTCAAGTGTTTTTGAGTGTTTTACGCTAATTTGAAGGACCTTTTCATACTTTTCTACGTTTTCAAGTCATTAGAGTTGTTTTTATGTTCTTTTTAGCCTTTTCAAGGTTTTGAGTCTTTTAAGCTCATTCTAAGGGTCTTTTCATAGTTTTTATGTCATTTTTTATATTTTCAAGTGTTTTTGAGTGTTTTATGCTAATTTGAAGAACCTTTTCTTACTTTTTTACGTTTTCAAGTCATTAGAGTTGCTTTTATGTTGGTTTTAGCCGTTTCAAGGGGTTTTAAGTGTTTTAAGCTCATTTCAAGGGTTTTTTCATAATTTTTAACTTGTTTTTAGCCTTTTTGAAGAGTTTTT
The DNA here is from genome assembly GCA_001925005.1 of Drosera capensis. Lineage (NCBI taxonomy): Eukaryota > Viridiplantae > Streptophyta > Magnoliopsida > Caryophyllales > Droseraceae > Drosera > Drosera capensis. The sequence continues at coordinate 10,864 of LIEC01011854.1, forward strand.
CTGTTGTTTTTAGACTTTTCAAGTGTTTTTAAGTGTGTTAAACTCATTTAAAGGGTCTTTTCCTAGTTTCTTACGTTTTCAAGTCATTAGAGTTGTTTTTAAGTTGTTTTCAGCCTTTTCAAGGGGTTTTGAGTGTTTCAAGCTCATTTAAAGGGTCTTTTCATAGTTTTTATCTTGTTT
>LIEC01011855.1:0-66429 GCA_001925005.1 Drosera capensis
GAACTAAATAATTTGTCTATTGATAGAGATTTCTTTTTGTTTCATTAACAGATACCACTATATCAGCCATGCATCTAGACTCTAATAGTCCACCAAAATACCAGGATTGACCTCAAATGGAGGCTGATTCTCATAAAACATGTTATGTAGCAGCACCCCATGCTTGAAAATATACAAAGCCATCATGAGAATAGGAAAATACTAATAGTGCCTCATAAGGGGAACCAACAGGACACAAGTCTTAAATACAAGCAATCAGAGTACGGAAATCCATAACCAGATGAATCAATCACTTCTACACTCCTCAACTCAGACTGAAACAACGAAAATCACGAAATACCTCCCCGGAAATCCTTCAGTTTTTCTCATAGATTGCTCCAAATCCAGTATCAGTCTTTCCAAGATGTCTGCCTGCACAACATGGAAAGGCATCAGCCTATAGGGCTTGCTGAAGTGACTTGAAGAATGAATACCAATGAAATGTGCCAACCAGATCAAAACTCAAGCCCTTTTCTCATATTCCCCAACAGAGCCACTAACCTTTCCTGGTTGTTCGTATAATGGGGACAAATCAGAGAACAAAGATGGAACGCCCTGCATGACAGAGTCGTAAGTCCATGCCAACAGATTAACAAACTCATGTAAGCATGAAAACTCAAGTACCTTGATCAAGAGAGGTCGGATATAATTATCTGCTTCTTTGTAGAAGTGCTCTCCTTGTAAAAAATCTAGCGGAATTCTCTAGATGGACCAAAATTTTTACAAAACCATATAGTAAGACAAAGTGAATTGGACACTGTAACTTAAGCCACATTAATACTCCTAAGAAAGGGAAGACAGGGACAAATTAAAATCAAATTAATGTGTTGAAAAAACAAAGGAGGAAATGGAGGAAAAACAGTTTAATATAAGCTCCAACAGATCCAAAAGTAACATTTAACATTCTTTAAAGGTGTGACTTGAGAAGTATTTCTAGTTGAGCAAAAAAGAAGAAAAAAAAACATGAGAACATGAACAAGAAAGGTCAGAAGTCCAGCTTCATCAAAGCTAATCCCAAATGTAAATCTAGTTTCATAAAAAAAAAGTAACTCTCCCCCCGATGTGTTCTAACACAAGTAGTAGCTCTTTGATACATTTCTTATACAACGTCAATATATCTAGCAATGAATACTTTTTCCAAGGTTCTACAATTTACATCTCTTGCAACTGAATCATAGGCATCTCCTAAATCCACAAACACCAAGGTTTTTTTCCCCCTCTCTGTATAACCCTATTACATATATCTACAAATAAATAGCTTCCATTGTCAATCTTACACTCATGAACTTGAATTATTCTATGACAACTCTGGAATCACCATGTCCCTTTACATTACATAATAGAAATACACCATAAACATATTGTAGAAACAGCGACAGAAAAGATTATCAGATTAAAGAAGCCGATTGAATGGATTACACACAGGAAGAATAAAAACAAGCAATAACTTGCTAAAAAAAAGCAGTAGAGTAACCAATGACACCAACAAGGTCAAATTTATCATAGAAGAGCCAAAGGGAGTATGGATCGATCATAGCTTAATTGGCCCTTTCCAAAAATGTTCCTCAGACCCCCCACATAGCAAGTTCCAAATAAACAGAGGCATGAGGCAAACTGTGATTCTATTTTCCCTTCTTAGTTAGGTTCCACTACATGCTGAGGACCCGCAACTATTAAAAAACTCATGTTTATGACAGAAAACTCATGAAATATCTTGCATCTTTATCAAAAAAAAGAAAAAAGGACAAGAACCAACAATATCAGAGTCAGAAAGAGGGAATGCAACCAAAATAGTTAGAAGTTCAATACCTTAACCGCAGAGGACCAGGAATACTCCTGGGCAAGTGACTTATACAACACTTGCAGCTGCTCAATCTCATTGGAAGAGTATTTGCAATTGTCTGTATACAAGGCAAGACATCTCTGCAAACCTTCATAATATCTGCACAAAGCACAAAGTGAGTATTAGAATCTCACCTGCAAATGCATAATAAGAAGCTCGGAGTATAGGCCCCAAGAAAAAATGCACAAGCCTTTCACTACAAATAAAAACATCAGGTCCCTCACCAATAAAGGATTCCCTGTGAAAAAAAATTGAATACGAAATACTACCGCGCCAATAAAGGGAATGTACCACTTTCAACTCAATAAATTTTCTTGATGCACGTAAAGAGTCCCAAAAAAAACACAGTTCACATATCAAACACTATTATACTAGCTTCCATATCAAGCACAATTACAGTAGCACCAATACAAAATACAGCTGCAGGAAGCTAACTACATGATCATGAAACTAAGAAAGATGAGGCAACAATAAAGCATCAACAGCAACAGCATGTGCTGTTTTGCTCCTCAATGGAAAAAATACCACAGAAAATAAAGTGACCTGTTGGTGGCATGGTGCTAAGATTTATGTAGCGCTACAAGAACCCGTTGGTGCTAAAGTAACTTCCATGATGAGAATCGGAATAAATTAGGACCAGAAGAACCGCAGTGATGATGGATACTTTCAATTTCATCATCAACAAATATATTCTTCATTTGAACCCCTTTCCTCTTTGCAATGGCTCTCTAAATCACAGGTCGAAACTTGGATTCCCCTCCACATGAAGCTATAGTGTATGAATATAGCTCTTTAATCAACTATCGATTTCACTTCAGAAGAGAGCGTGGCTTTCGAGCATCAAATAGCAATGAAAGCTCGGGAAAATAGCACCAAACAAGAACATCATTGGTGGTGGTGGTACAACAAACAACATTATCTCCTTTTATTAAGTTGGCTACAATAGTGTCTCAGATACTGTCACAATTAACAAAGACCAGAAGGGCCAGTCTAAATCAGTGTATATCCTCAGATTCAATAAAGAATGAAAGCAAAGTGCGAGACACTTCACAGTCAAATGAGCTCATGTACTTCGATCCTACCATGAGTGCTTCTAAGATGTTGATTAGTGACTACTCTTACACTATGGCAAATGGACACTAACACAATATCATCGTACTATTTCGCCAATCATGACATTCAGCTCAGGAATCAAAAAACCTATGTAACAGAACCGGAGATGAGTACAATAATCACCTGTAATTGTCAGGATTCATAAATAGCAACACCCTGTACAGTTTTTCTGCATCTTTGGGACGATTCAATTTCACTAATAAAGCAACCTCTTGCTCTTTGTAAGATAATTTATCAACCTAAATGAAAGAACAAAACATAAAAACGCACATTAGATGTAACTACAAAAAAAATAAAAATTAGATGTTAGATGATCGTAAGCACAGTGCAACATCATACAATTTTCAGCTCCTTCTTGTTTAGCTCTTCTATTGCCTTCTGGAAGTATCCACATTCCTCTAGTAGAGAAATCTAGAAGAGAAAAAAATTAATCACAATTTCATCACATAACATGAAATAAGAAGCAATGCAATAGGAAAAATATACTCCCTCCGTCTCACTTACTAAATTGGAATGTCCCAACTAAATTGCAATATTACTGTATTTGGAAAAAATTTTCCAATAAAAATACCAAAACATCCCTACTTTTTATTTTACATCACATCAACACATCCCACTATTTTTTCTCCTCTTTTTCTTTTTCTCACTCCACTCACTCACACAAATCAAAGAATAAAATGATCTTTACAAAAAAAAAAAAAACACACACACACATATAAATTATGTGTCAAGTGAACCGCTTGTAATTTTTTTGGGATGGAGGGAATATGTAAATACAAGACAACCTTGATCAGCTTGGTGCATCATACCATACTTGCTGCAATGCACAGAAGGTTTAAACACCCCTCTATTCAATCAAAGGAACAATGAAACTCAACCAACATTCCACTAGGAGACCACCAGAAGAGGGAGATAAAAAGGTTATCAAGCAATTCGACATAGTTTAAGAGACTAATAAACATTAGTTTTCAGTAACAGTTCTTTTGATGACTAACAAGGAAAAAAAGAAAAAAACAATCATGATGGTTCTAACGGTCGAAACAATGATGATGGTTCCTCTAGCAATCGTCAAATAATTTGCAGCTCTGAAATGCTGGTTCCTTGAGCAAATAGCCAGTCAACCATGCAGCCAGGACAGCATGCTTCCTAAATATTGGTTCCTTGAAGAAATATAGCCTTTATTCTTGACTGCAGCATCATTTTTTCCCACACCCATATTATCCAATGGTTTTTTCCCTCTCTCAACATCACACACAGACCTAGCTGGACAATTTTTTAATTTTAATTTTTTCACTTTGAAGGACAGACTTCAGCACATCCAACAACAATATCCCAGCATTTAGTTGAACTTTTTTTTATTGAAAAAGAGCATTTAGTTGAACTTAATTCCACTCCATTCGTAGTTTCAGAGAACTTTATCTATTTCGGTGCAAGATGGAAGAGAACATCAAATAGCCTCAAGCAATTGATAGAAGGATTGCACACTAAAGCATCCCAGTACCCACAGCCACAAAATAAGGAAAACTAATACCTTGTATAATAACATCTCACTATGCTCAATCCTCTCATTGTCGGGTGGATAATCAACTTCAAGAGTTCCTTCATAAGCTTCAAGGATATCGATGGCCTTGGAAGCACTGCGATATAGCACAAACAAAAAATAAATAATGACACTAAACAAGACATATATTAGCTCAGGATATCGCTAAAACCTTGTGGCTGCCCAAGCCAACAAAAAGGAGCAACTAATTAATTCGAGTACATACAAAAGTCAACACTCAATTACTACAAAATCAGAGTTTGGCATAAAAGAAGAATCTTGGATTAACCATTAACTGCCAATTTCACATCAGACAATGTTAGCGATTTTTCGAGCTGAAGTCTAACTCGTGCCAGGGAGCGATCAAACATTAATTTAATGCAAATTCGACATGATCCACTCAAGATAGTTTACGTGTAAAAGTACTATCACAAAATGCTCAAAGCATAATTTAGTTTTCATTGTTTGATAGGGAAATGGAGATCCTCCATATGTGTCAAATAGTAGTTAGTGTACCAGATGTTGCAAATAATGTGGGACGAAGGGAGTATTTGTTGCAGAACAATTAACCCACAACCATGAGAATGGACAGACTCGAGTACAGACGCTTTCAAGAATGCCCCTAGATTGTTAAATGTCAGGAATTGAGTCAGTCTAGACGCTTTCAAGCAGCTTGAGCACAATAAAAACTGTAAGACATTGCTGAACAGTTGGTATTAATAAGCAGCATTACTAGAAAAGATCATATTCAAACGACAGAAAAGCAAATTCAAAAAGGCAGATCAAAGGCAGGATTGAACATGTATCAAGACCTAAATGAGCCAAAGAAGACAGAGAGCAAGGTTACTTTGAATTTAAATGGTGAGCAACTGCAAAGCCAATCCAGTTCATACGATGATTTGGCTTTAGAGTCAGAAGTTGCTGCCTTGTTTCAACGAAACCTGTCAAGTCGCGCATTTGTGCCTGCCAAAAAAAGCCAGTTACCTCAAATGCAGAGCACAGAAAAACCAAATTAAGTCTTCTTCTTCTAACAGATGGCATGTGTATCTACATAGTTTCGGTAAAATCGCATATGGAGGTCCATATGTAACTGGCAAATAAGGGATATGCCAATTTTGAATATGCTATAGTTATAGTCCGAAGTTCAAATATCAAAACATGCAGAAACAATGGCATTGCCAGCAGTCAAACTTGAAGCAAATCTATTGCAGTCTGAGAAAGTAAAGTCATAGAGGGATGTCAACTTCCTCAGTAAACCCTAAACATGCAGAGGGGGGGGGGGGGGGGGGGGGGGGGCTAGGATGCATTACCTGGAGAAGCGATAGATCTCGTAATATCTCGATGTTATCAGGGTCGATCCTCAATGCATTTCGATAACATTTGATTGCTTCCCTGTACTCTCTGTCTGAACGATACAGGAGACCATAAACATGCCAGCACACATGGCTTTTTAGGTCATTCTGAAGAAGAAGAAGAACAATGATAAGGAAAAGTTACAAAACTAGATACAGAGATCATAAAAGCAGATAAATGTCAAAGCATGCTCTTAGATGTATAACCTTTAGCCCAAGTCGAACAAGTTCATATGCCTCTGCTTTACGATCCAGGCAGTTCAAAGTCAACCCTTTCATGGACAATGTTTCTGCGGAAGGAAAAATACAATGAGAAGCAAACACATTGAACTTCTTGGAATGAAACAACCAATTACAACACCATGAATCAAACATTTATGACATTTGTGCATCTAACAGCACAAACAAGAATGTCTCAAAGACAGCACATCTATATACATACCTCCATGATCGGGAAACTTCTTCAAAATAGTGTCTGCAGCCTTCAATCCCTTCTTATACTGTTTGGTTTCATATGATTTCTGCAGAATAAGGATAGACAAACAACAGTGATGCAGATGTCCTACAACAAAATCAAACTTGCACCCGACTCTTCAAAAACTTACTCAAGCCCACAGTTTTTGGGACATTGCAATGACTCATTGACCTGATTTAATCATTTAATCAACCAACCACTAATATATGACTCAACCAAAGCACACCATTCAAAACACAACCCTTTCTTCAGTAACCCTAATTCTCTCAGCGCGACAAACACACACATAAATCCCCCTCCTTTCCTCATTCTAAGCACCTACTCTGATCCACCGTCCAATCTGAATCCAAAACCAAACTACAAGTAACAAACAAAAACTTATCCACAGCATCAGCATAACCAATTCCCAATGCACCACTGAAAAATACATCTTCGGATTCCAATCGAGCACCTTCTTCCCCAAACTCGAATCCCGAAAACCAGTTGACCACACCCCAAAATCAACCCAATCCATCAAACGCAACCCTCTCCGCAAAATCACCAATTCATCCTATCCTTACAATTCATCCACTTTTAACCTAAAACGTCATCGACGCCGCAATCGGCCACTCTCACAAGTAACGAAGCAGCCCCAATACTGCTATGGAGATGGAAAAGGAGAGGTGAGAAGTATACCACAACGAGCTTGAAGAGATTGGCTTCCTTGGGAGGAAGAGACGCTCCCATTTTTTCCCCTCACACGGCGGCACGATGAAGAGCTGGTATTCGGATTGGCGGCGGCGGTCGGCGTGGGCGCGGTGGTTGCGATACGGTGGCGATGACGGCGGCGGAGGGGGCAACTCGACCCTGGGAAGATGGTGAGAGAACGGGGGGCGAAGCGAACTAGTGAAGCACGGTTGACGATGCTAAATTTCTAATGGTAGATGAAAAGTCGTCCTCCGCCACTCGACTTTCATGATTATGGAAGTTTTCGACGTATAGGTTATTTTGTGGAAATTTCCTGTGATAATTTTGTTTTTTGAATGAAGTTATTTTAAGATTGGTTTTTTTATGAAAAAATTTGACTCTATTAGTAAGAAATTAAAAAAATTATGTCAAAGACATACATTAGATTTGACGATATTATAAAGTCAAGACACTAAATTAATAAATTATAATTTTATCCTTATTGAAACAAATAAAATATAATTTTTAAAAATCTATAAAAAATTAATTATGTTATAAAGATCATATATATTTTTACAAAACAATCTAATTTTAAACAATAAATATAATTTCATTTATATTTTGATATTCTCACTCAATAACTATGACTTTGTGTATTATACATCACATATGAAATACACTATGAGTACAACTACACGTATGTGATACGATACATTGTAATGCATAACAAAATGTAAATGTAACTTTTATAACTTTTGCCAATTACCCCAAAATTTTGTGTCTGTCTGAGCTCAATTATATTCCTCATGTTTCAATTATGATGAACACATTGGTATAGAACGATCCGGCGTCGTCGCCCAACGGAGGTGGCGCGCCGCCTACACCACCACTCTCTCACCCCTCGCCGCCCCCATCACTTCCCTCTATTCACAATGTCACCATTATGCCGCTTCTCCATCACCACTTCTCTCCCTCGTACCATCATCACCACACTCACTCGCCCCACTCATCGACGAATCACCACAATTGGGACAAAAAGAGACGTGACAAATCACCCAGATGTGTCCCGATCAAATTTCTTGATTGCCCAGATGTGCCGAGAGCGGAGATTAGCGGATGCACGGAAGGTGTTCGACGAAATGCCTGAAACAGACGTGATAACATGGACGAGTATTATTTCCGGGTACGTGAAGCGTGGGATGATGAGGGAAGCGAGGAGGTTGTTCGAGAGGGAGGATGCGGTGAAGAACGTGGTAACTTGGACGAGTATGGTGTCGGGGTATTTGAGGTCGGGGGAGGCGGCGGAGGCGGAGAGGTTGTTTGAGATGATGCCGAAGAAAAATGTGGTTTCGTGGAACACGATGATTGATGGGTACGTGAGGAACAGGAGAGTGGAGGCGGCGTTGAGGTTGTTTGAGGTGATGCCAGAGAGGAATGTGGTTTCGTGGAACACTGTTGTGGCGGCGTTGGTGCAGTGTGGGAGGGTGGGGGAGGGCAAGAGATTGTTTGATGTGATGCCAGAGAGGGATGTGATTTCGTGGACTGCTATGGTGGATGGGTTGGCGAAGAATGGGAGGATCGATGAGGCTCGGGGTCTTTTTGATAGGATGCCGGAGAGGAATATCGTTTCTTGGAATGCAATGATCACTGGGTACTCACAGAATTCGAGGATGGATGAAGCGCTTGATTTGTTCGAGACGATGCCCCAGAGGAACACTGCGTCCTGGAATACGATACTCACAGGGTTCCTTCAGAATGGCGATGTTGCGAGGGCAAGGAAGTTGTTTGACGAGATGCCTCATAAAAATGTCATATCGTGGTCGGCTATGGTTGATGGTTATGTACAAGATGGAGAAAGCGAAGAGGCGTTGCAGATTTTCTTCGATATGCAGATGGCCAACGGCGTGAAACCAAATCAAGGTACTTTTGTCAGCGTTCTTGCTGCCTGTAGCAACCTTGCTGGTCTCACTGAAGGAAAGCAAATCCACCAGATCATTTGTAAAACAATCTACCAGCATCATGCATTCGTCGTGTCTGCACTTGTCAACTTGTATTCTAAATGCGGGGAGTTGGGAACTGCTAGGAAAGTGTTCAATGACTACCCCAGCAGCCATAAAGACTTGGTGTCATGGAATGGCATCATCGCGGCATATGCGCATCATGGCTGTGCCGATCAGGCGATCAAGTTATTTGAAGAAATGCGCTTGACCAGGTTCAGACCTAATGATGCAACCTATGTCGCACTGCTATCTGCATGTAGCCATTCCGGATCAGTCAACAAAGGGCTGAAATACTTCGAAGAGCTAGTAACAGATAAGACCGTCACATTGAGGGAAGATCACTACGCGTGTTTGGTAGATCTTTGTGGCCGAGCTGGCAAGCTCAATGAAGCAATCAAGTTCATCGAGCAGCTTGGTAAAAAGCCTTTATCATGTGTTTGGGGCGCTCTTCTTGCGGGATGCAGTGTTCAGGGGAACGTAGATGTAGGTAGTTTGGCAGCGGAAAAGCTGTTCAAGCTTGAGCCGGAGAATGAAGGCACCTATATGTTATTGGCCAACACATATGCTTCGACTGGGAAATGGAGGGAGGCAGCAAAAGTCAGATTAAAGATGAAAGAAAAAGGCCTGAAGAAGCAGCCGGGTTGTAGTTGGATCGAAGTAGGCAATAGATTTCACGTGTTTGTGGTTGGCGATAAGTCTCATAACGAGTCCAGGATTGTTCATTTTGTGCTTCCAGATCTTCATATATTGTTGAAGAAAGCTGGATTTGCAGCAGATCACGACTTTGTTTTGGAGGACGAACTTCTTGTGATGTGATCAAGTTGCCAAACAGAAAGATAGATTTAACAAATCATTTTGTTGTAAAAAAATTTATTGATATAAAAATGTAATCGTTTATACTCCGGTTAGTCAATAATACAATAAGAAGAAACTTTGTGTCTTGTATGGCCAGTATGAAGGGTTTAGTTAGCAACAGAACTTAATGGCAGTTTAACAAGACTGCCGATGAAATATTGTCCAGATTCGTGTGGCCAGCTCTTGATGCAGAATGTCTCCTCGGCTTCACTGCCCAACTCGGGATCATCCTCCGCGCCGCATATTATGTCCTTGAGCTCCTTGGATCGCAAGTCCAAGGTAACAAGTTTGCACTCTTGTGTCAGCATTTGTTGATGCTGTTGTACGGATAGATTCAACCGATTTGCATCCGCAGTCATCCCTAGTGGTCGCACTAGGGGTGCATAGGGCATGACAAACTTGTAGTAAGTGTCGAGCGATACCGTAATTTCCTCGGTCCAATGGTTCGGCGATTCCCAATACTTCATCGCCCATATCTCCAGATTACCAGTTCTGGACTCCCCAAAGAACATGCAGTATAAGGATCCATTGCTTTCAAAAACAGCATTAATCTCCGATATCTCAGGAAGCGGTAGGTATAAGGTCTCCTGAACAATTTCTTGCCTGAGGTCAAGCGACAACAAACACGCCGAAGGTTTAGATGAGCAACCAAACTGATGTATGATAATAATAAGTTAGAGTACCTGAGCAACAAATATCCCTTGGCGATTGGCTTCAAGTCTTCAACCCTACAAGCTCCAACAGAAACCGATTATCTCAGACTTCCAATTCCTGATCTGATGAGATCTACTCTACTCCTAATAAATTGGCTTCCGAGTTCTGTCTCTGCGAAATGGGCAACGCAGAGAGGGTTTTAGGTTTGTTGTTTTTTAGGGGAAGTCTATCATAATTCTGTACTCTTACGCCCTTCGTCCCATAAATTTTATAAACATTTTGACTTTGCACGATTGTTGATGATTGTTGATGCAAAGTTTGACATACGTACAACGACAAACAAACGTATTTTTTTTATTAATTTATCATGAAATATCAATGATTGTGTAAATTCCGTATTTCAACGTAATACATATTGCGAAGGATCAGACGTGATTTGATATGAAAACGAGATTTATATCCATATATATAGAATAATATAAAATATATATATGTTGTAAAGTTTATGGGACGGAAGGAGCATGTAATTTTCCCATTTAATAGGCATTTCCTAATTAATGAAAGATGTGTAAGATTCCATCAGATTTTCTAAATTACGTATTTCAACGTAATACATGTTGCGAACGATTAGACGTGATTTGATATGAAAACGAGATTTATATTAATGTATGTAGAATAATATAAAATATATATATGTTGTAAAGTTTATGGGACGGAAGGAGTATGTAATTTGCTCATTTAATAGGCATTTCCTAATTAATGAAAGATGTGTAAGATTCCATCAGATTTTATCCACAAAATATTTTTTATCAAGAATAAAATAAAAGAGAAAAATATTATATTTTTCTTCAACTATGCTTCTGAGTTTTGGAAGAAAAATTATTGATCATTTTCTTATTTTGTTGAAGCAATTATATTAAAATGTGTAAGAAAATTTCAATTCATATTCTAATATTCAAAATATTTCAAAATAAATTTTGATATCCTATCAAATTTTTTCTTTATATTTTAATACCCAAAAAACGAAACTACTCATGATAGAACTCATTCAACCCACCGATCACACATTGAAAGGCATCATCGCTTAGAAGTTAATCTTCTCAAGGGAGCTGTTTAAAAGCAAATTCCTTGGAATGATGTCATTGATTTGATTGGTTCAATTGGATGCGAGCAAGAAAGAGCATAGGTGCAATTATGGTTGTTTTCGGATCGGGTAGTTTGTCGGATACTTCGAACCCCGAAGCACTGTTCAAAGATGGAGAAAATAAGTAAACAGTCATCGGACACGAATCGGGAAGAAATTGATGTTGCGGTGAAGGTGTACGAGAGGAGTCGAGTACTGTGGGAAGAGTTCCCCTGGTGCTGAAGTTTTGGTTCTTGATTTATTTTAGGTTCTGATGCTGGGAGAATGGAAGACGACGAAGCCAAAATTTTATCCATTTTATAGTTTTTGTATCTTCAAATAACTGTTTTACTCTCAACCCTTTTTCTTGTGATGCCTTGTTTAAGACCAATTGAAGAAAATTAGTTAATTGACTTGAAGTTGGAATCTTTCTAGATTTCATCCATGGGTTATTAAATCGGGAGGAAATTGATGATGTGACGGAGGTGTGCGGGGAGGGAGTCTAGTACGGGGAGAAGAGTTTCCATGATGGTGCAATTTTGGTTCTATTGCTTGGAGGGTGGAAGATGACGAAGCCAAAATTTTACCTCTTTTATAGTTTTTGTATTCCCAACCGCTTCTTTAATCTCAACGCCCTCTTTTCCATGATCCAACGGCTTGAGTTAGTCCAGTTTGTTTTGAGATTCTATTTGTATTTTTTTTTATAGTAAGATTATATTATTGTTTTCGATAAAGTACAAATGTTTAATATTATTCTACCCGCTTTGTATTTATTGTTAGATGGAACTCAATTGTACCTGTATGGAAATCTTAACAGCAGCCCCAGCGTGCGAAGTTTACGTAAGAATGATAAGCCTCATACCTACACTGCAGTTGAAGCAACTCTATTCCTCAGGCCTGCTCGCGAGTAAACATTAGAATTTCGAAGACCAACTCGCGAGTTTCTCCTGTCGGCAAATTTTTCCAATTCCTAGAAATCAAATCATAGGTTAAAGTTCTTTTCCAAAAAAAAATCATAGGTTAAAGCCAAAGGACAAAATGAAAGGAAATTACGGTGAATCCGTAGCTCCAACCTTTCAAGGAACGACCCTGGTCAGGTTGCTTAGCTTCCGGTCCAAAACTATGATGATAATACTTGTTCACAATAGCAAACAAATTTCCCAAACATACCACGACATAGTATGCTTTACAGGCTGAAGATTTATTCATCGACTTCGGCTCGGATCTCTTGCAACAACTCTTCCTTGTACTCATCGAACTCCCCATCGAAAAACCTCACAGTTCCATCCTCCACGACCCAAATCTGACTCTTTTCTTCATCGTCGCAAACACGAGAAATCAATCTAGAATCATGGCTAACCAAAATAACCCCGCCCTCGAATTCCTCCAATGCATCCGCCAAGGCATCAATGCTCTGCATATCCAGATGATTAGTCGGTTCATCCAACAGAAGGATATGCGGGTTCGACATTGATATCGAGGTGAAGACAACACGAGCTTTCTGGCCTCCAGATAATTTCACAATAGGCGTAAGGTGGTTATTACTAGGGAGGCCGAACTTCCCAAGCTTTGCACGAACAGCTTCTTGCTTGCTTAGGCCTTCTTGTACAGGGTGGAGCCGTAGAAGGTAATGAACGGGTGTTTCTTCCATGGTTAAGAGATCAACGAAGTGTTGCGAGTATCTCCCAATCCTCAACTTCTGACTCCTCCTTACCTCGCCCTCCGTTGGAACCAAATCACCAGCAAGAAGGTTAAGCAGCGTTGATTTCCCAGCACCATTAGGCCCCACAATGGCGACACGAGTGCCCATATCAATACCGACATCTACATTGGACAACCTGAAGTCATCACGGTTAGGATAGCTGAAGCTTACTTCGATAAGCTGAAGGAGAGGTGGGGTTAGCTCTGTGGGTTCGGGGAAGTGGAACTCGACGGAGTAGTCATGCCATTTTCTAGGAGCCTCCTCCACTGGCTCGTCTTCGTCAATTTTCCCCTTTGCCTTGCTTCTGGAAGCTTCTTTTTCCGCTGCAAACTTAGCTCGGTCCTTCACCTTCTGTTGGGCTGCTTGATTACCAGACTTTTTCGCGGCTTTCATCTGTTTCACATATTCTTCGTACTTCTTTGTCATCTCTTTGCGCCTCTGTTCATACCCTTTCTCAAACTCGTCAAAATTTCCACGATATAAGTGGAGCTTCAAATCATGTAGATGAATAATCTCATTGCAGACTGTGTTCAGGAAATCACGATCGTGTGATACGACAATGAGAGTTTTCTTCCATCGGCACAAATACTCCTCTAACCAAAGAACAGCCCTCAGGTCAAGATGGTTGGTGGGTTCATCGAGTAACAGAAGTGTGGGCTGCATGAATAGGGCTCTGGCCAATGAGATTCTCATCCTCCAGCCACCACTAAACGACTTAGTCGGTCGAGCTTGCATATCCTTGGTGAATCCCAATCCAGCGAGAATTTTTGAGGCCTGAGCCTCTGCAGCATCAGAACCCAACTCCTCTAACTTGTCATATAGCTCCGCGAGCTTCTCCCCTGCCTCATCATCTCCATTTTCGTCAGCATTAGAAGAAGAGTTCTGCAATGAATCAACTTCCGATCTCAACTTCACCAATTCTTCATTAGCAGAAACAACAGCTTGCAGTGCCGTTTTGTCATCACCAACTACCTCTTGCTCGACCATTAGCACATCAATATTTTTGGGCACGGGAATCTTCCTCCAAGCTAGGAGCTTCAAAAGAGTAGATTTGCCTTTTCCGTTCGGTCCAACCAAACCATACCTCTTTCCATGAGAGATCTTAAGTGATGTATTCTTCAAGAGTTCAATACCTCGAGCTGAGACAGAGAAATTTTCTATTGTTATGTCCTTGACATTTGCATCAGCATCAGCATCCCCGTCCAGAACCGAGGCACGACTACCAATGACCACAGTAAAGGCATCATGATCATCCTGGAGTGCTTCTTGTTTCAACCGTTCTTGAAGTTGGGCATGCATCATATCCTTCTTTTCTCGCTTCTTCAACTCTTTATCAGTTACAGATGTCTCTAGTGGCTTTGACTCCGATTTCTGATGCAAATTACGCCTTGGAGCCACATTCTTTTGGCTGTCCTCAGAAGCATCAACATCGTCTTCATCATCAGGAGGAAGATCAATTCCGTCGGTGTAGGATAAAACTTTGGAAGCTGCTTTCGGCTTGGGCTTGTTGGTGGAAGATGTTGATCCCTTCTTCTGCTTATCACTCTTTACGTCCATGTTTGCAAGCATATCTAAAACCGAGATCCTGTCTTTCTTTGTATCCTTAGTTATGTCTTTGCCACCCGCTTTACCCTTTGCAGCAGGAGCACCCTCCTCAGACTTCTTCTTACCCATCAAAGTGACTTTGAATAAACAGATACCAGCAACAATCAAGCCCCGAAAACCTGCAAGAAATTACACCGAACGGTCATGACTTAGATGCTAGAGTAATCCACAAACCAGAAAGGGCATAAAAAGCTTCACCGCAACACAATTTTATTCAAAACCACCACTAATTTCCTTACTTGGACAAACATCACTGAAACAACAAAATCCAATCCGAATTTACTTCTTTCGCAATATGACTACCACCAGGACGAACAAACAAAGTTTAAACCAATAGATTCACTTTCAATATAAGAATCACAAACTAATTACCTCATTGAATACCCACACTAAATAATATTGTTAACTTTGCAAAAACAAATATAGCTAAGCAAAGAGATCACCAGACGGCAGGAAAGGATCAGCGAATCGAAGCTGCACCAATATCGAATTGCACCGGTTCACCTTCAAATCATACGTCTCAAATAGCTAAATTCTTCTCAACTAAAACAAATCCCCAGTTTTTACAGCACAATTCCACTGTTCAAGCACAGAATTCCCAATTCACTAATCACCTCAATCTCAAAATAATCACAAAAAAATAAAAAAAAATTGCCTCCCATACAAACCCATTAAAATCCCAATCCCCAAAATCATCAAAATACACCATCTATTACAATACTATCTCAACATATCGAATCGAAGTCACAAAATTCGAAAAAAAAAATCACCCAAATCGCAAACAACACACATAAAAAGTACATGAATTTCATAGTTTTGATGAATCAAAAGCAGCAAGATCTAACCTAATCACGAAAAATTGAGAGGAAACAAATCGATGCCCAGAAAAACTCACAAATCAAAATCGAGATTTGGAGAGCATAGGATGAGAAATCGAACTTGAAAAGAGATGAGATGAGATGAGATGAGACGGAATTTTGAGCTTGGATGGGGCAGCGATGGTGAAAAGGAAAGTCGGCTATGGTGGGGATGGACAAATATGAAAAGATATATAACTAGGTTACACATACGAATTTATTAGATGCATCACATACGATAATACTTCAATTATATTATCATTAATATTATTTAAAAAAATATCATTATTATGAAGTTAAATCGAGAAAAAAAAAATAGGCATAGAAAATGAACAATAGGATAGAATAAAAATTATGATATATCTTGAATAAGATAAAATAAGTGTTATTATATAAAAAATAAAAATTAATGATGATGTTGGACATCTATTATATAATTATTTTTAATTTATATTTTAAATAAAAATAATTAAAATTAAAATTGTGTGATTGAAATGATTCTACACTAGGTATCTCCCAAATTATACTATCATTCATTTAAAAAAATATAATTTATATAAATGATTTATCAAAAAGATTATATTGATATAAATAAGTCAAATGATTTTTTTTAAAATTTTAAAAAAAGATTATATTAGTGACATAATAATTTATTGTTTTTTTTTTTCAAATCACTATATATATATTTTATATAAATTTATGATAATCTTAATTTTATATTTCAATATTATATGTCAACGACGTAATTTCATCCTATGCAAAACAAACAAAAAAAACTTCAAAAGAAAAAAAAAACATTTCAACGAATTTAGAATGAAAAAAACATACAAACTCCCCGCTCCTTCTCTCTCATTCCTCCTCTTCTTCTCCGTCCTCTCTGCCCCAGAGCAACGTCGTGTTTTGCTCTCTCGATCGCCTCCAAATCCACTCTCCCAACTCTCCCTTGTCATCATCATCATCGTCTTACGTTGGATCTTTGCCACCATGGCTTCTTCCTCCGATAAGTACGTTCGCGGAACAGTTCATCCTAGTTGTGTCGTCGTCCTCACTCTCGATCGACTCAAGGCCCTCAACGCCATGAATTTCGGTGAGATTCTGTGATTTAGGGATTAGAATCGGTCTTGATTGAGCTCTTGTGCTGCTTTGATCAAGTCGATTTTGGAGACTATAAGGTGGATTTTGTGTGTGAGAAGTGATCCAGTGGAGTGTATGATAAATGAAGTGAATCAATGTTGGTTTGGATTGCAATCGTTGGGGTTTGATTCGAGATATTTGTGCAGTTGTGAGATTGGAATGCTTAAGGTGAGATTGGAGTGATGATTTCATTGTTAAATTCCATTGCTTAAGGTGTGATCGGAGTTTGGAATTATGGTTCACTTAGTTATAATTGGGATCGCGTTGGGTGCTGTCGCTGTGTTCGTTTGCTCTTGGAATTTCATGAATGTTTTCTTGTTGAGTTAAAGTTGGATGTACACGAAGTGTTTGTCAAAATGATACATCAAAACTTTTCATGTTATTAAACATCGTTTTATTTATCAAAATCTCGTATTAATATTATGATTCATATTTTTATTATTTATGTGTGTTTTTTATATCAATTTTTGTTTCCTTTTTTATTCATGTTTGATCAATCGTTCTGTTTCATTTTTATTCAGGTATTTTGTTTTGATTTTGTTTAGACGCTCTATTTCATTTCTGTTCAGGTGTTCTGTTTCACTTTGTACAGACATTCTATTTTGATTTTGTGTAAACATATTGTCTCAGACTTTGACGACGTTTTAAGATTCCAACAAATATTCCGACGACGTGGTCAGATTCCGACGATGTTGATCAAATTCCGACGAAGATTCCAACTGCGGTAATCGGATTACAACGAAGATTTCTGACGGTGATAGTCGTATTCTGCCGAAGATTTGGATAACAGTTAGATGATGGTGGGCATTAGGATGAAAATGAGACTACGGTTAAAAATTAAATAGATAGATGAATTATAATTGTTTAGAATTATTTTTTATGTGTATAATGTTATTATTTAAGGAATTCTTCCAAAACATTTTAAATAACGACAAAAGTGTCGTGATAACAAAAGGAGTAGGAGTATTTCACTGTCCCATGATTATTATACGCATAAAAGGGTTAAAGCCAATCTTCTTGCAAGCGAAATTCAACTATTTGAACCCCATCCAAAACAAAAGGGATTTAAAAAAGAAAAAAAAAACTGATGCGGTGCTGCGTGTGTTGCTCTCCAGTTTTCTGTTTCCTGATTTCCCTACTCGCTTTCCTTCTTCATCTCTATTTTCATTTTAAGATACAAAATCACGACGATCCCTAATATTGATTTGTTCTCTTCGTTGTATCGATATTTATGTTTTGTAGTATACCCTTTTGCGTAATTGGATTTGTTGTGTTGGATTGGGAAATGGGTGCTGCTCAATTTCAGTGAAAGATTCGAAATTGGTGAGTTTCTCGTTTTTGAATTGTGATTGGCATTGTGGGTGAGTCTTCAAGATTAATGATTTTTTTTTGCTTTTGTTTGTTTTAGGCAAAAAGTTTGATGCTTTCTATCAGTTTTTTGCACGCATGGATAGTGAAATCATGCATTATATACTCATTTGACACACTGTTAGTATTTCTCTTATACTGTAATTTGTTGCATTCTAGTATCTCGTTTGGTTTGTTTTGCGGACTTTCATTCCCTGTCCCAATTCCCATGACAAAATCTGGATATAACGTCTGGGCTCTTGTGTTCATCTTCCCTTGATCATGTGGTCAGGGTTTAAATCTTTCTATAAAGCATAGAAAACAATCTCTTGTTAAAATTATATCATAGGAGTAAGACTGATACATCTCATCCTCTTTATATCCTATTTTCGGTTGGGAGTCAAAGCACCAATGGCAAAAATATGAATGAAAATCGAATTGTGGCCGAAGTTAAGTAACCAATTTATTGCTCAACTTTTGTTCTGGGATATCCTCTTTATCCTATTTTCAGTTCTTATAAGTTCTTCAGAATTTCGTAGAATGCTCAAAAAGGGAATGCTTTAGTTGGCATGATAGGTCAGATATTATGTTGCTTGGTTGTTTCTCTGATTGAAACTGAGAGAAAAAAGACTTTCATAACAACACTGTTTAACGTTGTATCTTGACTGCTTCGTCACCTCAAAACATGCCGACTCTATCTTTAAGCTGCAACGGTATCAAGATGACATTCAGATTTTCCTTTCCTGGACTCAAAGGTAAATTTGGTTGTCTTATCTATGTATCAGGAGTATATCTCATGTGGTGGGATAAAAGCCTGATTTCTTGTTGGTAACGACTTCAGTATGCTAAAAATTCACTGATATTGTTCAGTTTGTTGAGTAACTCCTTGGAGTGGGCTGTTCGTATTCGTAGATCTCCCATTTGTTGACAAAGGATTGTGTTTTCCCTTCAGTGGATGCCTTTGTGGTTTCAGTCCATGCATAATGCGGTGCTTTCGTATTCTTGGATTTACAGGACAGTATTTGGTCCTGAAACTGGATAACTCAGTACCTAGATTTCAGATGAGAAGCATTGTATGGGAATGTGTGTAATATATGAATCTGCATGTGGAGAGATGATCTGGCCACGAAATGAAACTTGATCGGAACTATTTTTTAGAGGTCACCATCGTATGTATTCCAACCATTTTCAGAAGCTCATCGAATCTAGTATTCTACAGAAATTTGACTTTGTGTTGATGATGCTGAGATCTGCTAAAATTAATTCTCTCTTAAAAGGGGAAGGTGAGGAGAGACTAGGTGAGGAAACGAAGGGAGAACCATAATAAGTAAAGGGTGATCTTTGATGAAAGTCGTGATCAGGTTGGATGGTGCCTGATGGCAATTTGGCTGGTGATTCGGTGAAGACCTTTTGTTCAATTAGGTCTGCTTCTGTTGTTTTTCATCGTATTCATAGTCAGCAGATTCTTTCACTTTTGTTGCGTTTTATGTGTCAGAGTATCTTGTCCGAGTTAAATTTGTAGTCTATATCTATGCCACAACGTGATGTTGCATATCGCATATCATGTACCTTGTAGCGTTTTTTGCAACTATAATCGTACTAATTTCGTTCTGGGGATGATGGCATTCCATTTTTCTCTATTTGGCAGGCTGCAGTCTCTAGTCTCCCCAAGTCCCTATCCCACCACCACCAGCAAGCTCTTTGCTTTGGAATTCAGTTGACAGTGGTGTGGAACTTGTTTATTGATCTGATCTTCGAGTGAGTCCGATTCAAACATGACTCAGACAATACCGTTGTAGATTACTTCAGGAGCTACCCACCTGTGTGTAATAAACCAGCTAGGGACATGGGCTTTTTGGCAGATCAAGCTGGTTACGAGCCAAACTAGGAAATCACTCCATCGCCCATACCATTCAACTCAGAGAAGATCGCAAGGATGTATGAACAATGAATATCATTGTGGAACTCTATAGTACATCATCACCACCACCACCGTCGCCATCATCACGAATATATTTTGGTGGTCAAAGGAGACCGGGAAGCCGCGTTGGGCAATAAATGAAGGACGGAAAATTCCATACCTTAGTCCCATGTCATCTACCTAGGAGGAAATGAATCATCACTATCATTTACTCTTTCTGAAATTTTCAAACACATGAAAGCCCCCCAATCAACATCAAATCCCCACCCATAGCCAGTAGCTATAAATGTTCCCTTTCCCTTCACATTTCTCTTCTCCAATCTGTCTAGGTTTTATTGTCCCTCACCTGTGGTACCACAACAAACACTAGAACATATACGGGAAGAGAAGATCTTGATAATGGAGAGTGCGAACCATCTCGTCTTCCTCGTCGTTGTTGTATTGGGTTTTGTTCAGGTCTCGTTGTCGATCTTGTTTCAGGGTATGTATGTATGTCGTATCACGAGTTTCTGTTTCTGTAAGTTGAATTGTTTGTTGATCGAGTTAAGATCAACTGATCTTGTGATTGTTTAGATTCATTGATTGTTGGATTTGGGTATCGATGGCAGGATTGGAGTGTGATTTGTTGAACTGCGGGGAAGGGAAGTGCACCCAGACAAATAGCACGTGGTTTGGTGTTGATTGCGAGTGCAACGCTGGATGGAAGAAGCCGCAGCTTGGAGTTCTCACCTTGCTCCCTTCTTGCATCATCCCAAACTGTAATTAGTCTTTTCTCTCCTATCTTTTTCTCTCTTTTGGTTTTCATATGATCTCCATGTGAATATTGAATCTTGGTGGTTTTGGTAATCTTTTATTTCTTGGTATGTTTGGATTGTATTTATACATAGAGGGAGTTGAAGTTGGTACAGACAAATGAATGTTGGGATAGTTGAGTTTCTGTGGTTTTTGTTTCGGACATTTAGAATTAGTTGTACAATTCATTGATTTTAGATACTTAAGTGGATTCAAAGGTTTGAGTGATTGTTCACGGGTGAACTATTCACTTGTGAATGTTGGTAACGTTTTCTTATATCTTGAGGCTATCAGTAGCGAAGATATAAAGTTATGAACAATTGGGAGTAAAAAGAGTTTAGAATTGGCCTGCTTTATACTGTAGGTGCTAAGTGCTAGTAATAGCTATAGATAAAGTATGATTGTGACAAGAATTTAGCTAAAGCTATTGAACTGATTTTCTTTTTCAACGGATTTCGTACGCAGCTGTGAATATGGTATGTTGTAAATTTTAGATGAAGGTATATAATCATTTTCAATATATTTTATAACTTAGATTTGATAATATATATTTAATAAGTTATAATATAAATTTTTGAATTTATAATATAATATTTTCAATTTGTAGTATTGCAACAGCAGCAAACACCCTTGTAAATTGGTTTTCACATTTGACATAATCAAGTTGCATTTAATACATGAGAATTAATCTTCAACTAACTCCACAAGTATCTCATGGTTTTGACGCATGCTTCTATCCTGGGAAAGATGAAATTAATTAATTTACCACATCACTGATCTAATGCAAACACGTGAAGAACATGGAGACCATAAAATTAATTTGAATACATTCAACACTCACGGGTTCAATCTTTGTGGCAAAATCACATGGAATCTGAACATGAGAATAACCAAGCACAGGTATGAATATGTAGCGGATGTGTCATGTTCTGCTTATATTGTGGAACCGTTAAAACTTGGGTGAACTCAACCAAGATTATTGCTTCGATTGGTAATCAGAGTTCCTCTGGATGACGATAGGACTGAGTCGAAGGCAAGGACTTTGTTCTACTATTCATGGCTTCATGCTGTGAGAAGTATGCGAAACTATAATTGCAATGATTTTTGTGATTGCGAGTCACTGTTTCTATTAGTGCTTAGATCATATCCTGAAGAGGTGTGGTTTCGTTAGAAGAAGCATATATGATGATCATGAAATGATATACAACATGGAGTTCATAAAAGAAAATATATCGTTTACAGGCACGGTCGACTTTGAATGTGGCAGTGGATCCCCGTCATCAACTCCAGCTCCGCCGCCACCATCTGCAGCAACTCACTTTGACTTATTCGATAGTAAGCAAACTCCGCTTCTTTACGAGCTTTTGGCATCATATATCTGATTAAATGGAGTATCTAGCACGATGAAATTTGTTCTATATATTGTCTCGATGTGGTGCAATATGCAGTATGCACCTACATTTGGTGTGGTGACGGAACCTGTCAAAAGAACGGAACCAGTTATCGCTGCGACTGCAATGTCGGATCCGGGAACCTTTTCAATTCGAGTAACTTAGCTTGTTTCAAACCATGTGAGTTGCCTCTGTTGATTAGGTGAATGTATATGTTTCTGTTGCGCTCAAGATGTCACTCATGAGATGGTTCCTTCAACGCAGGCTATTTAGGAGGCGATTGTGCTGGGCTCAACATTAGCATTGCCAGCCCGCCTGCTTCACCAACCCCGCCACCACCACCAGCACCTACAGGTTCCGCCCCACCTAGACCTGGTATGTATAACCATAGAGCAGCAATGTTCCTCGAGAAACTGCTTTCAGGATTTTTCTTGATCTCCAACTTAAGAATGTGACTGTTTATACCTGACGATATGCAGGATTGGAGATGCTATATGCAGTAGCAGCAGGAGGCTCAGCTCTACTGCTCATGCTCTTGAGATAGAAGTGATCTCGAAGATATCTAATCATCCGTTGTATCTCAAACCCCTATGGTCTAACTTCTACACCGACAGAATTTGTTTGGATTCCTTTTAACCCTAGTATTTAATGGATATGATTTCGTCGCATTGCATTATGATAAAAGGGTATCGGCATGGCCCGAGTGCATGGAGATGGGTTCACCTTAAAAAGTTCTAAATTTGAGTATTCTACATCAAGAAAACACATGTGAGAAAAGTTTGATGATCAATTACGCATTTATTCAACCATTTCCTGGCACTTAAAAAAACGAATGTATGTAATCTTACATTTCTTGCGAACTATAAAGAGAAAACTTCCTTTCCATCTTGTTTCTTTCTTCACTCGACAAAACCCTAACAAAACCACCGTGGTCGCCTCGAGGCTTCGATCTCCGCCGCCGTCGACTGCGATTTCCGATTCCGTATAGTCTACTCATCTCTCATCTTGTTGTGATATTCTCGTTTGCGTTTTTCATTTGGCGTCGCGTCGCCGATTTCGGCGAGCTTTGAATTGGAAATGTTGTTTGGGGAGTGATTTGATTTCATTCGTTTTGTTTTGTTGGATGTTTGTGGTGAATTTGTCATCTGAGCCAGTGAGGTAGTGAGCACTAGAGGATATTTCGATTTGAGGAGAGCTTGCGTTTATGTGATGATTTTCGATGGTGCAATGGATTTTGATAGCATTGTAGGGATCATTATAGTCGTGGTTAGCAGGATTTGTTGAATCAGGTTAGTGTTGATAGTTGGATCGATCTACCATCCTGGCTGGTGCTGTGTGAATTATTTGCAGAATTCATCAAACCGTGGTTCAAATATCGTCACATCTTGACTAGGATACAGGAAATGTATAATTTCATTTTGGTTGATTGGCTGATGAGTTTTTTTTTTTTTTTTTTTTTGTCATTCTTCTTCATAGTCTTCATTTTTCATGTTTTTTATAATGTTGTGGTGTCACCAGATATCAGAATTTTTTTTGGTGGATACCAGGTGATGAGTTTGGATAAACTGAGGCACTGTTGATCCTAGTGTCGAAAATGATGGGTGCAATCCAACTCTGATGGTATTTGGCCCGTTAATGATTGTTTGTTACTCTGTTCTTTTGCTTCCTCTAACAAATTCTTAATGATCTTTGATCTTATGCTGTCGGGGAATTATTTCATTTGGGTTAAAATTGGATGCAGCTTGCGAGTAGTTGATATCTCTTTTGCTGTTTTAATCCCCCCCCCCCTAAATTTTTTTGCTCTTTTGCTCTTTTTTCCCTTATAATGGAGCTTTTTCTTTCACAGGACAAGTCTTATCATGGTTCCCTTTATTTCTTTAATTTGTGTTTTACTATTCATGACTGGATAAGAATTCATAGACTTCGGTGCGAGTTGGTACAGACTCAAAACGAAGGTTTTCTTTGCATGTTGTTTGATTTTGATAATTGATTGCATCTGAATCAGATGGGTTCATTCTTGTGGGATAGTCTCTTTTAGTATGTCACTGTTGTGGAACCTTTAGTGAAATCGCATTTTTTTTCCCCTCACAGGGGGGGGAGGATGATCTAAGGTACTGCTTGTTGCATGGGAATGATGGCAACAGCTTTCTTGTCGAAGTTGGGTCATGGTAACTTAAGAGCAATCTCTGTACTCACAGTCTACATTTTTCGCAATGGTGAAATATCCTGAACTATAGAAGCAGGAAATGAAAAGGCTGACAAAGATTTTCTTTGTCAAACTTTACAAGCTGAAAAAATGTCCTTCATTTGATGTAGCTAGATGCCTAGATGTGGATCATTAGCTTGTTTAGGATGTCTATTTATCCACTAATTGAATAAATTGTAGAACCCTATATTCCATTTCAAAAAAGTTTCTGACCAAGGTGTTATTGAAACATATCGCTTTTTACAATGGCATATTCTTTCGTTGGCAATTTGGCATACTTCACTCGCATCAATTTTCCCATGGACTTATCTCTTTGATATGGATGTGAATTATAGTGTTATGTTGGTGCTTTTATTTTTATTTTCTCTCGCTTCACCATCAATCAGCTCATGCAGCTCACTTCTGTTGGGTGGAGTATGTAAAATGCATATTTCCACACTCAATGTGGATGTATAATCCCTACTGTTGATGAATCCACTGTCAGAAAGCCCTTCTCGATTTTTATCCACTTTTTGTTTCTTGATGTAATGCATTCCAGGAGGACGCTCTCTTTTAGGTGGTCTAGCCAATAGGTCTGGTTTGGGTGCATTAGCCAAAGAAGCCATCTGCGACAATCTATTTTTTCAGGTTTGACGATCTCCAGATGTTTGTTATAGCGTTTTTGTTCAATGTTTGTGTTTGAGTTGTTCCGTATGTGTGCTTCATTTTTAGTTGCTTCACGTTTTTTTTCAACTTGTCATATTTTTTCCCCCTGCATACCTGAGCAAATATCCTTATTTTTCTCGAGTTCGAGTTTGGTGTTAGTGGGTGAGGATTGATGATGTTATCACTAGCAACAGAACCGTCTTCTTAAGAGCCTATACAGTGACTCCTGACCCATTAGCTCTTTGCTCAGTGTAAATCCTTGCCTAAGCACCTCGGCCCGTTTGGGTGCTTAAGTTGATTAATCAGTTTAATGTTGGATTAAGAAACAATTGATGGTTCTATCTGGTCAAATCTTATTCAAATTAATTTCACTCCAATCAATTTTCACTCCCCGTGAGTTCAGTTTCATACTACAAATTCGAGCTGCTTGTAGGCTGAGTGAAATGAACCACTGTGAAAATTTTGCCTCCTTTTTTTCCTGTTTAGTTAGCTTCCCAGATACATACTGTACATTTATTTACTAGAGGAGTTGAGGGGCCTGAGTACCTGGCTGAGTCTGATATAGACGTCTAGTATTAAATTTGCCATCTATTTCAAATCAATGAAGGTAACTCAATGAACTGTTTTGATATCTGCAGCAACAAAGAACATTCATACAGATGAGGACCAAGCTATTGTCGTGGACAACTCAGGAGCAAAACAAGTAATGTGCATTCAAGCACTGAAGGGGCAGAAGAAAGGTGCCAGACTGGGAGACATCATAGTCGCCTCTGTGAAGGAGGCCCGTCCTGGTGGAAAAGTTAAGAAAGGAGATGTGGTGCGTGCCTGGTAGTACGAGCAGTCATGTCAAAGGGTCGCTGTGATAGAAGCGAAGCGAAGTTCGACAATAATGCGGTTGTCATTCTCAACAAGCAGGGAGAGCCAGTCGGAACCCGTGTTTTTGGTCCGGTCCCGCATGAGTTGCGAAAGAGGAAGCAGCTCAAGATTCTCACGATGGCGGAACATTTGGCTTGAGCTTGTGTGGCGTAGTTCGAAGATGAGCTTTCTCCGCTTGGTAGGATATCAAACCTGCTTGTGATCAGGTAACCATCTTCTTTTACACATCATGAAGATTGTCTGTATGTGAATTTCATTTCATTGGAGGGTTGTTTTTGCAATGCCAAATATTCCCGTGGTTTTCATGGCGTTTTGATCTAGAATTAAATTTAATAATTGGGGAACTCATGATAGTGACGAGTGACGTACTCGAGTCCATCATCCCAAAATTTTCAGTGTCGTTTATGTTGATAATATTGACTTGAGCATCACGTTTGTTTGGAGATGGTTGATGCACTCTCTTTTTCTGTACAGGTCAATCCCAGCTGGGTTGAGATGTTATGTCTCAATCATCAAGACAAGTCACCATTACATGCCGACACTCCAACCAAAATGTTAGAAATGGACAGCGAAATAGAATGTTGGCTTGCAGTCTGAGATTCAGATCGGGAAAATTAAGTTCTAGTGAGAACTTTGGTCACACGATGCTCTCACGATCTTTAATCGCAACTCAACTCAATCGCATTCATGGTGGAATGTAGGGATGTGCATGTGACGGACGGTCCGATATTGGACAGTTTTTCATCCCGTCCCAACTTTTCCAGTTCCGAAAAAGGACTCGTCCCATCCCGAATTTCCCGGTTTTTGGGTATAAGAAATCCGATATCTCGATATCGATCAGACAAAAAATAGATGTGTTATTAAATTATATTCTTGAACCTTTGTCGTTATTTTTTATTTTTTCTTCATTCTAGCAAAGTGTCTTACGTTCATTGCAAAACAAATGTTGACTTGTAATAACAATATATAGAGATAATTTAAAAAAAAAAAAACAAATCAACATGTATCCATAACTTCTTGTCTACATAAGTTATGTCATCAAGATATGTTCTCATATAATGAGCTGTGTAAGGAAAAATATTGATTTTGATCCGTAATGGTAGGTCTTACATCTGGGAGAAAACATGCTTTAAAATTTAAAACATATATGTTTTCTTAAGTTTGATATAATAATAACACATCATAAAAAATTTGGTCCGATAAAAAAAGGTTGGTTTATTTTTTAAAAAAATTCCTGTATCATATCAACTCCGGTTTCTTCCGGTTTCGTCCGATATGTCGGGAATTTGTTGCTCATCCCTGGTAGAATGTTTTAATACAAATACGAAGTACCAGCAACCATCAGTGTCGAGCTCCTCTTCGAAAACTCTCTGATATGGATTGTTTTGCTGCCCTATCCGTGCCTTTGTGCGGTAATCCTTCCCTTTCGTGTGCTATGTTCACGTTGTTGACTTTGAGCTCGAACTACATTCTTCGACAGCATATATCTATAAGAACCTTGCAGACAATCACGAGAATTCACGTGACAGCTTGTGATTTCCTGGTACTATAGTTAATATTTAATGTCATGAATGATATCGGTGCTGAATTTCGGACAACATATTTTCTCTTCCACGAGCTGCAGTATCACATTCATCTATCTATCTCAAAAATCAGCAATCCATCCACACAATTTACATATAAATGCACACAAATCCAGGTAAAAACACATGCTTTAACCAATGCAAAAGTATAAATCCCAATG
This sequence comes from Drosera capensis, assembly GCA_001925005.1. NCBI lineage: Eukaryota > Viridiplantae > Streptophyta > Magnoliopsida > Caryophyllales > Droseraceae > Drosera > Drosera capensis. Next base: position 27,881 of record LIEC01011855.1, read on the forward strand.
TTCTAACATGACAATAGTAAAATTCCAAGAATGACAATCAAACATCACAAAGTAATCTTCCAGATCTTGATCCTGAGTTTCGTCTTGCAGTTCACTCCATCCGTCACCGCCACTCCGGGCACCGTCGCCACCGCCGTCCGGTTCTTCCCCGCCGCCACCGCCTTCGTGGTCGGCGCAAACCCTTTGATCCCATCACAAACGACCCTTATCCCAACCCTCATTGTCTTCAACTTCCCAATGTCCACCCTCACACCAGTCTCCACCTCCGCCACCACCGGAAACCCCTTCTTCTTCCCCACATCACCCTTCAACCTCGCCACGGCCTCGGGATCCTGCCCTTTGATCTCACTACTCTCAATCACCCCCTCGATCACGGTCACATTTTTGGGCTTGGAAACGAACCCGGGGAACGAATTATTCCCCAGATCGACCCCATCAGCGATCAAGGAAAGAGTAATAGAGTCAGAGTAGACGAACGTGACAAGCTTCGCGTTGGGGTTTTTGACCACGAAGGTCAGATTAACCTGAGAGGAAGGGACGGGGGCGGTGAGGTTGAGGGAGGGGAAGGAGAGGGAGGAGATGGAGAAGGAAGGGTGTTTTGGGTGGTAGATGAAGTAGAAGATCGTCCCGGCGATGGCGGCCAGGAGGAGGATAATGAGGAGGACAATAACAGTGTATAGGAAGCAGAGACAGCAACCGCGGCGACAGCTTCGACGACGACGACGAATGGGCGGCTGTTGTTGACGGCGCTGGTAAATGTTATTGTTGTAAGGTGGTGGTGGTTTGATGATGGCTGGTTTTTGTGGTGGTGCGGTGGTGGTGGCGGTGGTGGTGTGGGGTTTGGTGGAGGGGTGGATTTTGTCCTGCTGCATTGTTTTGTGGGAAATGTGTGTGTGGGTGGGTTTTGTTTTGTTTTGTGTTGTGAGATCCGATGTGGGAAATGTGAAAGAGAAAAGAAGAGTGAGGGAAGGGAACAAGAGAGAGAGAGAGTGTGAGACAGGAATGGGAGGAGGTTGTGTGTGGGTTCCCACCTGGAGTTGTGAGGTGTGGTGGTGGCGTGCTGTTTTCGATGATGGGGTTTGGACAGTCGGTGGAAAATATGATGCAAGGGAATCGTGGAAAATACTCCCGGTCTCGTAGTTTTTGTAGACACTGTGTGGGGATTATGATTGATATTTAAATATGATTAATTATTATTTAATATATATTTTTCCCCGTGAGATATTAGAGTAATTATGTATCATTGGATATATAAAAAAATAACTTGTAAATATGTGTATTAGTAATTTTTTAAAGTGTTCGCGAAAAATTGGTCGATAGATATCCAGAACGACGGTGATGTTTTCATTTTGCACGAAAGAGAAGGTAGTGTTTGATGTTACTCCCCTCCAAGAATTCGAGCTACACTTGAATATCAGTGTTGGATACAACAATGGTAACCAGTGGGGGACCAGGGAGTACATTGATTGAGGTATTAGTTGATGAGCAATAAGTACAGCTCATGGATACTTAATGGACCTTCCGATTTTGGGTTTCAAATTGATAGCTTATGCATATTAGTTGATGAGCAATAAGTTCATGGTTCAGTGCATTTCATGTGATATATCCTTCTATTTCAATTTATCCGTTATATTTAAAAGTTGAAATCGTTTTAAATAATTTAGACAAAAATTAAAGTTTCCTTCCAATTTTACCCATATATAGAATGTTAATTTATATTTTGACTCATTCAATACAATTCTTAAACAACTTATCATTAATAAACACAATAATGAATTTTTCTTGTTTAATTAAGATTTTTTAATATGTGTGTTATGGTTTAAACGACAGATAAATTGAAACGAAAAAATATATAGATGTATTTATGTTGATATCTTTTTGTCATGTTTTAAGTATTTTGGTTTAAACGATAGATAAATTGAAACGGATTGAATATATAGATGTATTTGTGTTGGTATTTTTTTTTATGCTTTAAGTGGTTGGTTGAGGTGTCTTTGTTGGAGGAGTCGCAGTCGGAGCCCTTTCCAATCCTATATATTGTTTCCATCATTTATGGTAGAATATCATGATTATGATTTGGTTCTATTTTTATAGATAGTTAAATCTTTTTAACATAAAAAAAATATATTGTCATATATATATAAAAGCGATGTGATCCAATAGGTTTTTACGAGATAGTTTAGAAAAACTCGGACGATTTAAAATAAGAAATCAACGAATTTGTTCTTTGATTTTCTATTTGTGCAGAAAATTAGATAGACGAATGATATAATCTTTTTTTATTTTCTTAATAAAATCTTCTACGGTTAGAAACCGAGCATCCTGTGATTTTTTTTCTTTTTGGATTTTTCACATAAAAAAAATTTATATCATCTTGATTTTTTTTCTCATGGTTTAAAAATTGATATTTCTTAATTTTATCCGATTCATCCTAAGATTCGTGGTGCATATAGACCAATGTCATGATTCCTAGTGCATATAGACCAATGTAGATAGAAGCATAGCACCTTCGTTTTCAAGCATAGAGTATGATCTACTAGCTAATTATCATCATTCGTAGCAGATATTCATAGCAGGTGTGACAATGAAGGATGACATTTCTTAATGAAGGTTAAGAATATCTTGCCCGGCATAGATTACACTGAAAGTATCACCTCCTTGATGTACGACATCCACTTACAATGCAAGTTGTTATGGTTTCGTCCGTGGCAATCAGTACGTCTAGATTCTAACAGTCTACTATAGAACAAGCGGGCGATATACGGCAAGACTGAACTTAGACTGTGACAAAGTTGGACTAAAATGATCCACAAGCAGCAAATCTCGGACATTATTCCCTCTTACATCAAAGAAATATCATGTCGAATATGTCATAAAGAACTTAATGGTGAACTGATCGTCTATCAAACGAAAAATCGAGGCAACACGGGCAGCAGCATAGAATAGCAGCTGAGCTTTTCCTTATTCCAGAACTAGCGCCCTAAACCCCAAAACTGACGAAGTATTCCTCGAGTTGCCTTCCATTATTCTTTGCTCAGTTTTACACGATAATGGACAACAAATCATTCACGACCAACTGCTGGGTTCGGTGAAGACCCGCTACAGCAGAAATCATTCACGACCAACTGCTGGGTTCAGCGAAGACCCGCTACCAAGAGGACCATCTTCGCTGGTGCTGCTGCTGTTGTCGCTGGTCACAACAGGGATCTTGACTTGCGCTCTCTCCATTTCCTTCTCGAGCTCATCCTCCCTACGCAGCTCAGTGAACTGTTTGTCCAAGGACCTGGCTGCCATTAACCATGCAGTGACGATCACCATTAGTATGGCTCCTAGGTAAGGAGTCGAATTGGCGAGTGACCCAAATGTCAAGATCATGAACTGCTGGATAAGAGCTCCTCCTGATTTTCCAAGCGGGTTGCAGACCACGTCGATGGCTGCCTTACCTTTGACCTGAACAAGCAATTTTAATAAGGTTAATTAGTGCAACACAAATACAAATACATAAAGCTCTTTCATTCTCAGATTCTTATCGTGGATTAGGTCTCTGTCACAGGAAAATTAGGGAATGCAGATTGCAGAAAGCCATCATCTCATATTCCTGGGCAGCTAGCTAATGAGATACAGGTTCTACGAGTTCGTTACCAGAAGTCGGTGTCACAAGTGCAAAAACAACTATTGGATTTACTTGGCTAGTAATCCAGTCTGCACCATTTACATGACGTTGTACAGACCATGGGTATCAAGAATGCGCCTAATCGATATTCATTTTTGCCATAAAAAAACAAGAGGTTAACAACACCATGAGAATAGCAAGTAGAGTTGCAAACCTTTGTATCCTCATCCAAAGGGATATAAGCCATCTCCTTGCAAGGATCAAACAAACTATACTTGGCGCTCTTGCTGAAGATGTTCTGCATGGCACCAACATATACTGCTGCCAGAAGAGGAGTCATACCGAAGCTAGCAAGAGCAGGAGTAAGCGGGGCACCGAACAGAATCAAAGAGAAGAAGCCGACTCCGGTGAGGAGGAGGACAGTGGGTGTGATGGCGGCTGCAACACCCCAGCCATATTTGTTGAACACGAACTGACTTAGGATCATCATTGTGAAAGTTGCAATTCCGGTTGCTGTAGAGAAATCTCCCATGAATGAAGAGTAGTCATTCGGGCTCGGAAACTGCATTAACAGATTAGTAACGAAAATTTAGAGGGACAAGTACAAGGTCACGACATGATGCTAAGTTCAAGATCTTGGGTTGCTAACCTGAGCCTTAAGCTTTGACTTCCATGTGACCTCAACAAGATTAATGCTAATACCATATGCAACCACCACAGTGGCGAGATCCCTAATGTATCTCGAATTGATCAAGAATTTCAAGCTCTCCATTGTCCCCATCTTGACTTTTTCCTGTGAAAAACAAAACACCATATTCGGCTTCAGCAAGAATGGAAAGGCGAATAGGCTGAATATTTCACATTCTTTCATTTTTATGATTACCTTCTTCTTCCTTGTGCGAACCTGAAGAGGGACATATGTGTTCACCCACCAGTATATGGCACAGATGGCTATCCCCATAAGCACGACGATACTCATCATCCCTTTTAGGGACATCGCCCAACCATCAACTCCAGGTCCCAAATTCTGCCTCAGCTGGGAGAAGTATTTCACCGTACGGCCAGAGAAAATAAGAGCAACATTGGCCCCAAGGCCAAACAGAGGATAAAATCTTTTGGCTTCCTCCACCGTGGTGATCTGCATTTACAACATGGACAAAGAAGAATTGACAAATTAATCGACATGATAACGCATCACCCAAAGTAGGCAAACAGTTCACAGTTATCATGGGCAGATATTCTTGGGAAATAAGACTAATCTAGGAGCAACTAGAGCAAGCATTGGGATGTTACAACGACCTAATGCCATGACCTTTGGGGCAATAACAGCTTTTATCCACAATAGCAAGGGGTGAACTTGATGATCAATTTAGTTGCACCTGTTACTATGAAGTGATTACACGTAAAAACACAAGCAAAAGAATTTTTTTTAAAAAAAGAAAAAGAACATGGCAATGCTGTGCAGCCATGATCAGAAGGAACCATGGTCTCCCTTCGCAATTTTTTCCGATAGAGGGAGAGCCTATATTGTCCGCATGGACGTGTCTCACGAGGAGCGGACAACAAAAGAGATCAGCTCAAGGATTTAATCACACAGAAATCAGCAATGCTGTCTAACAATCTCAATTCCTTCTTAGAACTACGAGAATTCATATCATGCCAATAGCAAGACCAAATATCATCGCAGCAATGTTAATCATCAGTAAAATCAGGGAACAATACATGCTTTGATGCCAGATGCGAATAAAAAATTATCAACTTAGCAAAATCACCAAGATATTATAAACAGATCGGTCAATACCTGATTAGCAAATCCCCAAAACAGCACTGAGATGACCACACTGCCCCACAACTCAGCCATAACATAGAACAAACAGAAACTCCATATCCTCATAATCGCAAGAGGGCCAAGAAACCTCGGCCCAAGAACCGAGAGTAGCTTATCAGCGAGTGCAGTCGGGTGAAAATAGTTGCTCAATGGATACAACACAAACCCAAAAGCCCCAAAGAAGGCAATGAAGGGAACAATGACAGTATAAAACAAGGCCTTGGTGGACAAAACATCAGCCAACTTTGAATACAACAGCATGAACCCAACAGCCATGGGCAAATTCACCCAAGTTTTCAAAAATGGGATAATCTCAGCACTTGAACCCTTAGCTGTGACAACCAACACATCCTTGGTATCCCTCAAGATAGTATAGTTGAACAATATGCAAAAGAACATCAACCCAAGCGGAATAATCTTCTTCAATGTGGAAACCTCAACACCCAAAATCTTGTTTGGCTCATCTCCACCAATCAAAGGCACCCCCTCAGCTGCAGCCTCAGCCTTGAAAAGTGGGAAACTTGGGAACTTTGGAGCAAGCCCATTTGGGTTTGAGCCTTTTGAGCCAAACCCAACTGGGTTTGACCCGAAACATTGAAATCTTTGGAACCCATTTGAGGAAACCCTAAACCCTTGAAATCCATCAAGGGTTTTGGGTTTAAGGGTTGTGCTGTTGATGGGTCTTGGTTTCAAAACCCTAAACCTTGGGTTTGTGGGTAGTGAGATTAGGGCCTTGCTTTGAAGAATTGCATCCATTTTCCCCCTCTCTACTCAGTTTGCTAAATCAAATTGAGGAGATTAGAGGAAAATTGAGGGAGAGGAATGGATTGGGAGGGATAAGGTGATGGGGTTGGCCTGTAGGATGAGGAGATTATGAAGTGGCAAGGTGTGGGCAAATGTAACCGCACTTTTATAGTGGTTTGCCCATTAGCACTGGATCAACAAATCAACGGCCCTAGTTGATTTTGGGATTTTTAGGGATGTTACATGTATACACCCACTTCATTTTATAATCAAATCCTTTGTGTCATGTGTGCGCTTTGATATTTTATTGGCATTTAACGGCTACGAACGCTGCAAATAAACAAAACAAAGACGGAAGAAACTTGACAAAAGATTTCCACCGTTCACAAGAAACTCTAACCAGTATCCTAATCGCGCAAGAATAATCGGACAGTGGTTTGTTTTCATCGTCAAAAGTGTCTCTCACTATGTTCCAAAACACACTTCAACGACCTTAACATGTCCTGTTTAACGTTTAATGTGTCAAATTACACTTCATGTCGCAGTCTCTTCCTTGCGTGACATGATTTGCCCGTATCCATCTTCGGAAGTATGTTTGATCCTATCAATGTTGGAAGAACGCTATAACTAGTTGTTTAGACACAGGGAAATGTGGTATTGATGCCAATCACAAACCTGAATTGAATCAAACATGGGAAGTACTCAACATTCAAGATCATATCTAAGATCACGTTCCTACCAATGATACAATTGCTAAGCGTTCTCATCTCACACACAAACAGAAGTTTACTTGTTTATTACATGTATGATATTGATCAGAACTATCCTGCTTCAGACATCAGAGATCACATTGATCACAATCTCCCATACAATGCCAATGATCAATCATCAACAAACACAGTTTTCCCATTACCATACCTCTCCACTCTCTCATCAATCCAAGCCCTCATATCACCCAATACGATGCTGACATTCTCGTCTGGCTCGCCCCATATCAACGAATGATACATTCGCTCGTAAAGCTTCAGCGTCTTGTCCGTGGAAGACGACAAGACGCCTTCTCATACAACAGCTTCGATGAGCTGGGGCATGTGACTACATCATCAGTTCCGTGTACGATCAAGAATGGCGCTATAACCTTGTCGAAATTGTTCTGTATGTATTCTGTAACTTTAACCAGCTCACGCATTGTGCCAACTCTCGGGTTTCCTTTGTATCTTCTAGGATTGGCAGATATGATCTTCAGTTTCTCGCTTTGCCTACCATTTTGGAATCCGGCAGCACTGCCCATGTGTCGGCTAGCCCAAATAGGAGACCGTACATGAACAGGCGCCATTTTGATGGCTTCATGTCCTCGGGGATGAGGAATAGAGGGGCCGAGAAGATCAGGCCAGTCCACATGTCCGGCTGCATTTCAGATTGATAAACAATAGTCATATTTAGGAATTAAGTGCTCAAACAAGTAAAAGGCAAAGAGAAATGCCAAGTGGTGCACTCATTTTCAGACTCTCTCCCTTTCATCCGGGATCTGAGGTAGTCACCATCAATTAAAATAGGACCCATAAAAAATAAACCGTTAAGATAGGATAGTGTCCAAAAGAGTATCAAGGTGAGTGTTTATGACATTTCTCAAAACCAAATAGTTCAGCAATCTCTTGGATTATGGTGGGAAGATCTTAGACATGGAGTGCTGAATAAGGTCATAATACATGTAAAACAGCCTATCAAATAAGTGAACAACAATATACAACTATGTATCAGGATGATTTTTATTAACCAAGTCAGAAAAAGATACATGAGTAAGCTGAAAACATATGAGCTTATCCTGTAACTATACTAGTAGTATTTTTCAACAACTAAGCAATCATCGAAGCAACCTGTGATCAGTTAGATCCCTTAAGCTGAGCTATTAATCGATAGGCCTGTTTGGTATCCAAATAAAAACTAGAATCCAAAGCACAATCACAGGAACTAATGATATTAACCCCTAAAACAAGACTTTCTGAAACAGGAACTGCCACAATCTGTGACATAAAAAGCCACTTCATACCAGTATGTCTTGAGGAGGAATGCTCATTACAATCTCTTTGACATTCTTCTCTTAAAAACTCTATCTGTGACTGGTAGGATTTGAAATTGAATTAGTCAATCACATGGATCCAAGTGGTGGTTGTTACAAATGAACCATCAGAAGGGAGAGTATTTAAGTAGAGATTGCCCGAACGTGTGAATTTAACGCTTCCCATGTCTTGGTTAAATGCTCAATTCAGGACAAGGTAATGCTCTGTATATCCTTCCTCTTTCAGAGTACACTCTAGATGAATGCCTCTTGCAAACAATGAGTTTAGTTTATGTTGAAATTATTGTGAAGGAGTAAGGTGGACGAAGGAGTTCGACAGAATGGGGCGCAGAAAAGTGTCCAAAGCGCCCAGACGCAAGCCTTCCCTACGCCCGAGCATGAGCCGTGTTCAGATCCAAGAACCAGAAAAAACATCAAAGCGTTCTGGTCTGTTCACAAGGAGACGCTGGTCTTGGGCCGGTGCGAGATCGATTCAAGTTTTTGACTTAAGGTTTATTTCTATCTCTTTATTTATAAGTCTATAAATAATCTTGCATTTAGATTGATTGAAATAGAGGATTGTCATATTGATTGTGAACAATTTTTTAAGGTTTGAGTGAAACACAAAGCCAGATGAGATTAAATGAGTTGAGAGAGACGATCATTGTAATCATGTGATTCGAGTAGTGGATTGTTTTCTGTTGGGTTTTTTTTCCTCATAGCGATCGGATTTTTCCCACGTTTAATCTCGTGTGATGTCGTTTCAGTTTATTGTTCGTGTTAATCGTTGCTTGATTGTGGTCTTCGAATCCATCGGATTCTCGGGTTAGATTCGTAACAGTTTATAAGAATAAGTCCAACCTTGATGCTAAAATCACCACCTCTTGTCATAATTCGACACCAAAAAATGTTTTTAACATCAATTATAGAACTAACACACAACGTTTGGTTCTATTTTACACCCAAAAAGGTTCTACCTTGAACAAATCCATCCTCAAACTTGTATATGTTAATTTATATAACACATCAACCAGATTAGAAATTATGACTAGGACACCCTAGTTGAATATATATGATGACTATACTAACCTTGCAATCAACAAATCGTAAAACTATTTAAGTCAATCGTCGAACTAGCATCAACATCCTAATTCAATATCAAACTCCTGACCGATTTAAAGCCCAAGCCTAAGCAACAACCCAAATAATCCCGTTAATCCCAGGATTCTATAAATACAAGATGTAGCCCGTCTTATCGCTGGACCATTATTTGATTTTCTCAGGCACTCACCAATACTCACCTCAGACCAGAACATAAAACATCACTTCAAATCCATCCTTTACCTTCATAAAGGAAATAGAGGAACAAAAATAACACCAAACCCAGGTTTCCGTAATATAGAGAGAGCCTGGAAGGCCAGACGTACACCGCTTTTTCTCGTACTATAAACAACAGAGATGCTGTTTTGGAAAGAAGGAAATGAAGGAACGTACCACATCATCCCGTCCCTAACCTTGGACTGAAGATAAATCAGCATGGTGACGGCCCCACCCATGCTCTCCCCAAACAGAAACCCCGGCACACCCCTCCGGGCAGTTGGGCCAGAGTCCTCCGGGGCGGCGGCGGTGACATGGTGGCAGGGGTGGTGGAGGAATGCATGATGGGGGAGGAGGGTGACGAGGCAGAGAGGGGGATTTATGGCGTGCAGAGAGGTTTGATGTGGGTTGGTTGGGGGAGAGAAAGGGTTCGGGTTAATTTAATAGTAAATCATGTTTTAAGGTGCGCCAGTGATTTGAGTTTTTCATTATTTTGGTAGATAATATTGTATGTATTGCGTAGAGTAGATACGAGTATAAGTAATATAGATGTACTCGAAAGATAACATAATGGAACTTGACAGATAAAATGAATGAGACGTTATTTTGAAAATTGATTCCCGTGATTGTTTTAAACTAGTTATCGATAATTCAAACGGATCATATAATTCTGATAAAAGTAGAGATACTTAATAATCAGAACTTGTTAGCAAACATTAAGCCTATGATCATTAACGCTAAGTGCTGTTTACTTCTGCGTTAGTCTTACCTGACTACCCTGAAATGCAAAATGACAGGTGGAAATGCTGAAGGCTTGAAGCTGGTGAGGGTTGGTGGTGGAACAGTGGGTTCCATCCATGATGGGCTTTCGCATTGCGGGGGTCCCACGCACCAACCACAACATCGTCTATCAACTCCTCACCGACCCAATCGGCGGGGTCCATTTACTTAGGTAAAAAGCGTAGTAGGTGACCGATTAATTAGTTGGCCCAATAGGAAAAAGGCTGAATCAGAGGCCCAACTTGTACGAATAGAACACACAGTCCAATAATATTTTGGACTTGGGCCGTTCGATATACCACTGGGTGATAGTGATATGATAGCCCGACACCGGAATCACATTCCGAGAGTCGGGCTTGCTAGAACAATGGACATACTAGACCCAAGAATCTAAACCAATACGTTGTGAACTCATTCTCGTACACATCAGATTATACTTTTTCTTTTGTCAGACGTGAGAAACCAACTATATAGTATAATGTCGGTCTATACACGAGCTGAGATCGTTATAGTTACCGAACAAATACAATGCCAGTGTCGGATTTAGCTCTTTCGATCAATATCAACGTACGGGTGTATAGGTCCAATAATGTTTATCCATCGTTACAATAGGTCTGCTGGACTAGCATAGCTTTTGGTCATGATGTTTGTCTCGCTTGTTTTTTAATTTGAACAAACAAGGTTGGCAACCATGTGATGGAATAATCTGCCAGATGAAATGAATTGGCTCGATTCAGAAGATATAGACTGCCTGTCAAAGCATACTGAAATATGATAAGAAGGAATCTGGCAAAGCATACTGAGCATTATCACAAACAGGTTGGCAACGTACGTTCACCGAATTTGAATCAAATGCACAGCTTGGCGAGATCATAGCTATCCGATCCCTTCATCCGCTCCTTGTACAACTCTTACAGAGTATCGTTAAACCAGTAGGTCTATCAATTCCTACAAGTTTTGTAACGTTCATTTTAGTCATTTGATTTCGCCTCAACTGAATCGTAAAGAACACTCGTTAACTCGAAAACATTTTTCACGTAAGTGTATGCGGTTAAGTTCTTGACCGACTGACCACTTTCAACACAACACATTTAGCTTGGAACTTAAAACGATCGGCACATTTAGGGTGGAAATTATCCAAGCAATTATTAAGTGATCATGCATAAATTTGAACATATGATCTTTTAATGGCGGCATCAGATGGCTATTGGCTAGGTAGAACATGTTGATGTTGCAAAGACATTAAAAGAAGAAGAAGCTAGCTAGATAGATTTCTGAAATGTGATATACAAATAAATAAGTGGTTTAGCTTGCTTCTTGAAATTGTAGATTCTAATTAATCTCTCATGATCTACGTATCCAACAAAGTCAATGCCATAAAATTTGCTTTCAGCGTAGGGACTTTTTAGATCTCATATTTATCAACAATGATTTGTTCTTCATATCTCACTTCGATTTATATTTGACAATAAAAGCGTGAATGCTGAGGTGATCAGTGATCACATGTGCATGCACAAATCGCTATCCTGATTTCTAGAATATATACATGCGGCTATGGTGTTCTATCTTCACATGATTTTTCATCCGATTATTATAGTTTCACTTTTTCTTTTTCTTTTTCTTTTTGATAAGATTATAGGTTCACTTTAATCGAGTTTACATGGATCGTATTACTAGATATCTGTGTTGCAACTGGAAAACAATAAACAATGAATAAAAAAAATCAAAATTTATAATATGGATTTAAGGATTGTGGTGCACTCCCCGATAAAAAAAAGTACAAAATGTTGATATAAATAATATCATCAAACTATTTAAGTCAAATCTTTAGATGTTATACTCCATCCGTCTCATAATACCTGTAACCGTTTGACCCGAAATAAGAATTTATTTTTTTAAAATTTTTATGATTAATAAAGAATAATTTTTTAAGAGTAATGTTTTAGGAATAATAGGATTATTGTGAGAGAAGATAGTGGATACAATGTAACAAAACATGATTAACTTGATTTTTCATATTAAAAATTTGCTAAAAAAAAGAAAAAAAATACTGTAGTACTTGTCTATTTAGACTATCCTAAAATACATGCAATATATCATATTTTGTAGTATTTATTTCGTGTAAAAACATATACCAAAATAATAAAAAATATCTATCAAATTTTACACATACATAAATCTACATGTTATATTATCTAAGTATGATCCAAAAGGAAAAATTATATCGGACAGCTCAAAAAAGGGTGTTGTATTCTCTTCGTCATATATATTTTATAATATTTATTATTAACATACAAATTTAGGTTTATCTCATTTCTCTATCAACTCTAATTTTCAATTATACAACAATTTTCTATGTATCCTTTTTAATTAGTAATCACAAAAAGCTTTTCATATAAGAAAATAATACAAGGATTTCGACATATTTCGAAATAAAAAAAATGATACAAAATATATGAAATAAAAAAATTATAATATGAAAAATATTTTTTTTGTTCGATATAGTGTGAATAAACTATTCTGGACACCTGTTGATTGTGAAAATCTGTTGAGTGTGCTACTTTGTGATGCTGAGTCCGTCAGTAAAAACTGATTTAAATGATTTTCTAAATTTATGGATTATTCGATTGACAAAAAAATCTTTCTAAGATTTTTTTTCTTGATGTGGTGATGGGAGCATGCTTTGGTTTGCAAGGCATGTGTGTCTACTGTTTTCATCTCTAATAGTCACTTTATGGTGAGAGCTGTTCACATTTGGATAAGTTGATGTAATTTGCTTCATTTGGGTAGGATGAGTTGTTTTGTTTCAAGATGAAGAAACGATTCTGTGTTGATATATGAGCTGATTTTGAGGAATTTTTGGTTCAGTTGAATGAAACTTCTGTTTTTACAAAAGCCTGCGTGTCAGGGAGTGAGATTTCGATAACTTATGTCGGAAGCCACTTTCTGTGGTTTTTCCTCTTTGAGTATTGATTGGGGAGTGTCTGTGTAAGGATGTTCCTGGTTTTGGGACCGAGAGGAGCGGCAATGAAGCTGTTTGCGTTGTACTAGTTCAGTGTTGTCTCTTACGCATAGGATGTGCACTCTAGGTCCTTATTGGGAAGTTAGATGACCTGAATTGTATGTCATAGTTGATTCTTGGATCTGCTTCAGAACGAATTTTGCATCAATTCGTTGTCCTTGTGGTGCAAATTTGAGCTAGTGGATTATGAATTCTAGATGAAGATGTTGATATGGTGTTTGGAAATTTATTTTAATACTTGTGCTTGTACTGATTTTTTTTTTGCTTTTCCATTTCAATTGCTGCAGGTGTATATTCTTTGTGTGACATCCCCGCTCTCTCTCATGGACCGTATCTTGGAAGTGTGGTTTTGTGCTCGATTTCCTCGATCCTAATTCTGTCGGTCAAGGCTTGTGTCTTCTCGGTTAATTCTCAAATGGATGCCGAGGCTTCACATTCTCTTTCAAGAAGGTGACTCCATATTAAGAAGTCCTGGGGTATGCCAGTATTGTATCTATCATCCGTAGTATTTGCTCTTGGGCATATGGTGATTGCTTACCGGACAAGTTGCAAAGCAAGACGAAAACTCTTGATTCATAGAGTGGATCCTGAAGCGGTAGGCTACATATTCAAACTCTCGAAGCTTAAAGGTTTTCCGGTTATGGGTTGAATAAACCTAGTAGCAATATGCTATTCCTTTTAAAGCTGACGGTTTATATCACATGGCAGGTTCTTTCTTGCAAAAGTTTGCTATCCACCTATCAAAAAGCACCACGGTCACCTGTTCCTGCCTCACGGACTCCAAAGAGCCAGAGCGAGGCGAGAAGAAAACCTTTAGGCTTGTCTCGTGATGAGGATATGTTGCCAGTTGGGTTGCTGGCAGACAATGATAGCTTATTCATTGATTGCCGGGGTTATACTCTCCACTACAAGCTTAGCCTGCCTAGTTCTCCTTCACGTTCATTGTCTTCCATCACCTTTCTTGAGTGTAATAGTCGCTGTCGCTCACCACCTGGGAATGGACGGATGAAAAGCATCACAAAATGTCATTTGACTAGGAGCTTTAGTAGTCAATTCCATAGCTCTTCCTTGTATGATCCTCTGTTGGATAGTAGTACAAGTTCTATAGTTCTACCTGATGCCATTCCTTCTCTAAGCCTAAATACTGCTACGGAATGTGACGAAGTCAGTGATCTAGTCCCCACAACGCTGGAGCTGACTACAGGGGCAAATGATCTATGCGGTATCATTTTGGTACATGGATTTGGAGGGGGAGTATTCTCATGGAGGCATGTGATGGATTCACTGGCTTGCCAAGTAGGTTGCTCAGTAGCTGCTTTCGATCGACCTGGCTGGGGATTGACTCCTAGGATGCAGAGAAAGGATTGGGAAGATAAAGAACTGCCGAATCCTTACAAACTTGAAACTCAGGTATCGTTGGTGCTCTCAATTCTTAACTCCTTGCTTGTCCAGTGACATCTGATCGGAGTTATTATTGCTTCTTCTATAATGGTCTACACTAATAGTTCTAGCATGATTCAAATATGTGAATCTGTTGTTGATCTGCTTACCAGGTTGATCTGCTTTTATCATTTTGTTCGGAGATGGGGTTTTCTTCGGTGGTTCTTGTTGGGCATGATGATGGTGGGCTGCTTGTGTTGAAGGCAGCTGAGAGAGTACAAAATTCCGGGATTTCTTGTCAAGTGAGTTTGCCTCTTGACTATGCCTTGTTCCCAAGGCTTTTGTGCTATGATTGTTGTAGGTTTATGTCAAGAGTAATTTCCATACTTCATCCACAGGGGTGAGTTCTGAGTCGCATTTTGCCTATATTGCAGGTCACCATTGAAGCCGTGGTATTGCTAAGTGTAGCTTTGTCAAGAGAGGTAGTCCCCACCTTTGCTAGAATACTCCTGCGAACATCCTTGGGGAAGAAGCACTTAGTTCGACCTTTACTACGGACTGAGATTACTCAGGTCGTGAATAGACGTGCATGGTATGATGCCACCAAATTGACGACAGAAGTCTTGAGCCTCTACAAGGTGTACCGAAAGACATTCATGATGTCAGTCTCATTATGTGACAAGATCTTCATCTTAAGATGATGGATTCTTTTCGTTAGATATTGGTAGCAACCTTTTAGAAGAGTAATATGAATAAATGATAACCATAGTTTGACTCATGTTATCACTGTGCACTCAGGCGCCTCTATGCGCAGAAGGTTGGGATGAAGCGCTCCACGAGCTTGGCAAGCTATCATGCGAGACAATCCTCTCACCACAAGATTCGACATCACTTTTGAAAGCAATAGAACACTTGCCAATTTTAGTTATTGCAGGCGCCGAGGATAGGCTTGTGTCATTAAAATCCTCTCAAATAGTGGCCTCCAAGCTCATAAACGCTGTGAGTTCTCTCCTGGGAACTACGTTCCCTAATATTTTCTTTTCAAGTCTTCCTTGTAAACCAGATTTAAGTCTCACAGTGAGCTGATCTAATCGTTGTATTCCTCTTGCAGAGGCTTGTTTCAATATCAGGTTGCGGGCATCTACCTCACGAGGAGTGTCCGAAGGCGTTGCTGGCAGCCATGACCCCGTTTATAAGCAGAACATTGTCCCACCAAGATCTGCAATAACCATAAGCTCTTCTTCGTTCCGCATAGGGTTCTCTAGGTTCATTGTTGTTACAGTATTCGGCTTCGCACTCAGAAGAAGCTGCAAGACGGCCGCCTCTTCTTCTGGGCAGGTTTTCTTATGCATCATATTGGAGCCACTTTCCCCTCTACTCTCTGGGGTCTTGTCGAGCTCCCCTGTGTTTTGTTTTAGCTTCGTCGAGGTTAGTTTCGGTTGCTTATTTAAGTGATTTCTCGTCGCTTTCTGCTCAAAGAGCTGGAATGCGACACACTTGTAAATTATACTGGAATCCATCCACGCTGAACTTTTGTTATATGATCGAGTTTGCTGCTCGGCCCTTGTAGTGTTCCTACTTCTTGCATAAAGGTAATTGATGATCATCCTCCGATATCTCATCCCCTATGTAAATGAAAGGGAATAATAAAAGGGATGATATATTGGGGGTTGATTAGCATCTCTGTACATAAATTGTGAAGACAAACTCTCATTTCAGTACAGATCGTGTTCAAGATTTTGATTTGATCGCAAGTTGAAATACGAGTGTAAATGAATGATATTTGGCACTGTACGTGCGACATAAGTCGTGATTCATGAGTCAAGGGGCAACATTCTGGCGGTATGGCTGCAGAGACTCACGAACTTGATATGAATACAACGGATGTAGAAGCCGTTCAACTTGCATATATCCTTGTCACATCACGACCATGTCAATCATAGAAGACGACAGTTTTGCAATTAATGGAACACCATGCTTGCTTGGAGCCTGAGGATCAACATCTCTGTGGTTAGATGTTTTTGCAATTAATGGTCTTTTGTTTTGTTGATATTATGAGAGTTTTTTCTGGGTTTTGGGCACTTCGCCAACATCTCTGTGGTTAGATGTTTTCGCGTCGCAATGAGTGTTCGCCGTATATGGAAATTGTTCTGGGCTTTTTTTTGGTTGTTTGATTTAAGGCGAACCCATTTTGTGAAATCATTCATCTATTTGTTGTTTGATTTGAGATGTGTGGTGGTGATGGTGTGCTTTGTTTTCATGAGAATGGTGGTTGTTTTTGAGTTGATATGTCGGAGATTTTGTTTTCTGGGTTTTGGCCATTTGACAATCTCTGTGTCTAGATGGTTCTTCATTTACATCAATGGGACTGCGAAAGTATTGGGGTTCCTGCAGTCCTAGGCTGCAGCCTGAGGGGGTCTTGTTGCCTAATTAAATGCATCAAAAAACAATCCCTCCTTTAGTAATACTCCTATTTCATAAGGATACGATTTGCATATATCTATATCTTCCTACATTCTATATTTAACGAGATTATATGGGTTTGTTGTTTTGTTTTTTTTATGTCATGGTGATTAGGTACAACAAATAGGAATGACATGGATGGAACATTGAGATGGATGCTTGGACATGGTAGGAAAGTAACATAGTGGTGAAGTTATGCGACGAAAGGTGGGGGAGACATCAATGCCATTTGATGTACTGAGATGGATTAGTGAGTATATGAGGAGAATAGGTGAGTTAGTCATTATTATGGTGATACTAGATTTGTATGACAACAACCGGTTGACACAATGTTCAAGAAAAGGAGTTTCAAGGTAATCTTAAAATGATATAGCGGATCATGATCTCGTGACAGAGGTAACTGATGTTATCTTAATAATGCAGCTAACCTTGTTTGGAAGAATAGTGACTCGGATTGTGCCCTTTTCGGTGTCTGTTGTTCTCTTTTTGTTTGCTATTTGGTAAGTATAGATGTGAGGTTGTTCTGTTTGAACAGCGGATGGGGTTAGAAGTCGATAATAGTTATGACATTCTAGGGATAAAGATACTGGAATGAGGTTTTGATATTAAGAACTTGTGGACTTACGAACATGAAGCACGGGTGTATGCTTACTATATGGTTTGAGCCAACCCCTTTGTCCGAATGAAGCAGCGAGAAGAGCAGGTAAATATCAATTGTTTGAGCCATTTCAGATGGCATGCTAATTAATTTGGCCTATGCTTCAAAGTTGCATCAGCATACATTAAAATGCACTAGAGTATTAACGCTTACTTGTTGGCTGCTGATCGACAGAGAAATGCAGTTTCGACATCACATTGCTCGCAAATTAACACTTTTGAGTTCCAGTTGGCGTTAGATTGGCTTTTGCCTGGCGGAAGACATTAAACGAGGTCAACAATAGCATTGACATTTAGCAGTAGATTGTAGAAACGTTAGCTGACCGGAAACATAGACGCTCTGAACCTATTGCACAGTCCTGACTCAGAGATGATTCGGGTACTCCCATTTTGCATATTATACAGGGTAACGCTCACTAAAAGTATATCATAGGAAGGTCAGAACCTTAATGAGGGGTACAGAAATATAAAGTTTTGTCGCATTGGCTTATATCAGTGTAGTACTCATCCTGTTTATCCCAGTAATATGATGAGCTCAAACACAGTTTCATTGCTATCAACCAGGTTTTGGAATCTTACTGGTTGTGGCGATGTGTAATCCTCGGTTGTCTTTCTATTCACTAAGAAGCGTTCAATCAGATAGTAGCAGCATTATTATATTTTCACTACAGTATCAATTCCAGAATCTAATCCCTTAGTTTGAGAAGTTTCCCAAAGGCCTGCATGTCTTTACACCTGAATTTTTCGTCTAGGATCCAAGTAATCCGGAGATACCGTAAATCATATCTATGCCAATGTTAAATATCTGAACGGCAACGTGAACAATAATAATCGCTGAATAGGCCACGAACAACTGCACATATCTTGAACGCCAAACAAACACGAGCATGAGAAGCAAACCCCTACAATCTCTGAAATGTCAAACAAACAATAGCATATGAAGTTAACACCTAAAAGTTCAGATAAGCAACACGAGACGAAACCATAATGTGCCTCCACAGGCGAACAAAATGGAAAAGTCCATCCAACTTCTCATACAACTAACTCTCCTGATGACTTCAAAGGCACTGATGCGAGAAACAAAACATAAACCTTTTCTTTTCACTTCTCTCCTACGATTCTCAGGTCACATGACTATTCTTTAGTCGATTTGTTGATCAGCGACTTGTGGATGTGCGGGATGACACCACCGCCAGCAATAGTTCCTTTGATGAGGGTGTCAAGCTCTTCATCTCCTCGAATAGCCAGCTGCAAGTGCCTTGGTGTTATACGCTTCACTTTCAAGTCCTTGCTAGCATTTCCTGCCAGCTCCAGCACCTCCGCAGTGAGGTATTCCAATATGGCGGCTGTGTAAACAGCTGCTGTTGCTCCTACTCTTCCATTTGCGGAGACTCTGGTCTTCAGAAGGCGGTGGACACGACCCACTGGGAACTGTACATATTAGTTGAAACACAAATTATTAGCGGTTGGATAACAACTTATACTCAAGTGTGATGGTGATCAGAAAAATCCAGGAAATATGTCAGATTGCTTGGTAGAATGTTAGAAGTGGAAACCATATTCTCTCTAGGTAAAACAATAGTGCATACTAAAATGAGCGTAAAACCAAAATTTAGATACACGTCATCTGCCAAAACTCTAGAGTAGATCCCCATGAAGGAAAAAGGAGGCCATAACAAAACCACATAAAGGCAAAACTGTAATCCAAAAGTTGCTTAGAAACAATTTAATATTAGCTGCACAGCACTCCAAGTGTTCCCGATAACTGGAAGTAAATTATATGCAAGCATATGTAAGGATCTTTACTTGGGGGGTCAAGTACATAAAAAAGGATCTTCATTCTTGTACACTATACTAATAGTTGTGCCATCAAGTATGAGACATTGCATCCAAGTTTACAGCAGAGTTTCTTGTAGCATAACCAGGACAGACATTCATACAGTTCAACAAGGGACCAAAAGAAAAGAAAAAACCATGAGAGGGGGGAAGGACCGACAGTCTCCACCATTCCATACTGGCTAAAAGAAATGAAGATGCATTCTACATGACAGGTGATGAGCTAAAATCATCCTGCATACACCAATGTCAAGAAAAACAATTAAGAGCAAGTTCAGTATGTTAATCCGTGCAGGTAGCTAGACTTGGTTGCATGGTTGGTTGCAGGAGCATAGCTGACCTATTCCGAGCTTGAGATGACTACCCATTTAAAATTCAAGGTGATACAGTTCCAACGAATCAAGTCTTATCATAAAGTGGATTCCAAAGTAGAAAAAATAAGCATTAGATGCGCAACGAACCAGTTGGATTCCATAGTACTTGTATATCTGAATTTCGGCCGCATCAATATAAGCCACACAGCAAATCATAAACTGTATCAGTAATGGGGTACCGCTATTTTATCACACATTTCAACCTCATTCAATCATTTAAACCCTAGGCGGGACTTATTCATACGAAGTCTTCTCTTGACTCCAACTCAAGTTCAAAGAACTTGTGACAGATAGTCATATGGCCTCAAACCATACCCATTAAATTAAAGAATGGTGTATAGGTACATCACATAATATGGCTACGAGTAAGCCAAGGAAAGAAACTCATTGATTAGGTCTTATCTAAAAGCAACTCAGGATGCCTCAAGATTTGTAAGATTCATCACATTCATTTTTCTCTGTATCTCCTATTATGACCTCAGACCTCCAGGGATACATACATGAAACAGAGAGCAGCATAGCACCAGTCATCAATATAGCCGCAATTTGACGATAGCTTTTCAGGTGATCATCATGTGCATTCACATGCCATGAATTTGACCCAACATTAACCTGAAGCCTTATAGCTCAAACCATCCAACAAGATCTGTGCTAACAAAACACAACAATTTATAACCTACTGTACTCTAAACGATAACTCAAACAATTTATAACTCCCTCATCATCCTTACTATCAGAGGACAAAAACAAGCTAATAATTCTTCCTAAGGAGCCACTGATAACTTAAGCTTACGAACTCCAGGAATCTTATTTCTTCAAACCTAGTAGATAAGTTTTCTACAACCAAGATAAGTTCGAAGCCATCAAGTCAACAACATCCAAAAAGAAAAAAAGAAAAAAAATTGAAAGACACATAATCACAAGCAGCAGGTCACAACAATTCCCAATCTCTTCCTGCTGAAACATGCTCCCCCCAAACACACACAGACATAAATGGAATTCAGCATCCAACACCAGAGGATGTGAAGTCGGTAATGCATCGCAAATAATCAACACCTCTTCACAGAACTCAACCAAACACTATTTGCAAATCATCCTTAAGTGCCCATAGCATCAAGGCCAAAGTGAACCCCAATGCTGCTCATCACATCGCCTCGGTCTTAAGCAAACAGTCCAGTTTCCATGGTCAATACCACTCCCTACCTGTGCATAATTCATTCTTCAACTTGAAATTATCGCCATACTCAATACAATATCGTTCTCTTATCACAGACAATCACCAATACCTCATCACACTAAGACAAGTCTCCAAAACCCCGCCTTATCTACTGACAATCAAACCACTATTCTTAAAAAAAAACTTCTCACCACACGCAGCCAAGAACTCCAAACAGTAATTCCTCTCCACCTCCATGTCAAAAGACAAACAGGCAAGCGCCAAGTCGAAGGCAAACAGACCGCCCCATCCTCTCTTGAAACTCGAGCAACCCTCTTCCCAATTCATAACTCCACACCAATTCCTCACAAAACCTAAATGAATTCCTTGAAAAAACAACATGATACCATGGATTCCACACAACAACCCAAACCCATCAAAACCCTAATACATCCTTCACCATACGACCAAAACCACCCAAACCACCACCTCATCCGATCAATTCCCCAACAACCCCAACAACCCCACCAAACCCTAACAGATCTAACACCCATCCCCCAAAACCCAATCACCTCCAAACTTCCACCAAATCCAAAACCCCCCAAAACCCATTTCAATTCACCTCAAAGGGTACCCTTAGAGCGCGAAAAAGAGATGACCTGGAGCCCTGCGCGTGAAGAACGAGAAATGGGGGCTTTCTTGTCCTTGTCTTTGCTGATTCCGACCGATTTCCCCGTCGTCAGACCCTTTGCGCCCTTCCCCGACATTGTTGTGGGATGATTGGTGAGAGATCTGTGAGAGATGAGGGTTTTTGGGGGTGCGAGATTGCGAGGAGTCGTCGAGGGATCGCGTGGGGAGAAGAGGAGAGGTTGATGTGGGGGTGATAATTAAAGAATTTTATTGGGTGAGAGGTGAAATTATTTGCTTTGTAAAGACTTTCGTTTTATGGTCGTTTAAAAAATTTACTTCTTTTGTTTAACTCTTTCAAATGCCTTAGCTGCATGGATCCCCCTTTCTCAAACGCCGAAGGGCTTATGAAACTGACTTGATAGTTTTTATAAATACGCTCAGCTGCCGCTGAGCTGCCTTCGAAGCGGTGAGTAAGTAACTCCTCGAAAGAGCCTCCAATGAACTAAGTTGAAATCCGGTAAAGACATTTTTGAAACGGCGGAGATATATCCTTAGAGCAGAGGGAGTGAGGGCCCTCGTCTATACGGTTCGTGGTCAGGGGGTTGCTATATACCCTGCTTAATAAAGTAATAATCCACTCATAATTTGTATAAATCGATATTCGGAGATGTTCTATTTAGAAATTTATGTTATTATACGATAATAGCTAGATACTCTGTTCTTTTCTTCTTTTCTATTCTATTTAAGTCAGTATAAATCGAAAACGCAACAGCGAGTTTTCCTTAGATTTCATTGTAGGAAGATACCCACGAAGCATCCATGGTTGAATGGTTAAAGCACCCAACTCATAATTGGCGAAGTCGTAGGTTCAACTAAAAGTAATCGATTACGCTCTCAAAATCAATATACTTCTAATGTCGAATCAGGATCAACTAAAACAGAGATAAAGCATTGGGTCGAACTCTTCTTTGGTGTGAAGGTAAGAGCTATGAATAGTCATCGACTCCCGAAAAAGGGTAGAAGAATGGGACATACAATGCATTACAAACGTATAATAATTACCCTTGAAAGGCCTATTCCACCTCCTAGCTATCTCTTTCTATTAGAATTCGAAAGAAAAGAACTTCAATAAAAATACTGAAAAGCATGGCCATACCTTTCTACATAACTTCTACCCCGAGGACACCCAATAGAACCGTAGACAGTCAAGTGAAATCCAATCCACGAAACAATTTGATCTATGGACAGGTCATAATTCCAGAGGAATCATTACGTCAAGGCATAGAGGAGGAGGTCATAAGCGTCTATACCGTCAAATTGATTTTAGACGGACTGAAAAAGACATATATGGTAAAATCGTAACCATAGAATACGACCCTAATCGAAATACACGCATTTGTCTCATACACTATAGGGATGATAAAAAGAGATATATTTTGCATCCAAGAGGGACTATAATTGGAGATACCATTGTTGCTGGTAAAGAAGATTGAACGATTTATACAAATTATAATATCTTAAATTATTAAAAAATTCAAAATATTTTTATGTTATATCATATTATTATTATTATTATCCATTCATAATTTTAATCCTCACTATATTAACATAAAATGACATAAAATCAATTTTTTTAATAATCATGTCAAGTCAATAAATCATAATTTATATGTTACAGAAAAAGTATAAGTTTAAGATTTTTTCTAGATTGAAAATTATTTTATTTCATAATTTTGTATGAAATTTATTTTATATATTAAAATATCCTTTGCATGTCACAATATGTTTTTTTCTAAATAACTTGATGTTAATTAGATATTTTTCTATCTTAAAGAAAATATCATATTTTTAAAAAAATCACTATTTAATATTTATCTTGACGAATTTCATTGTCTAATAATGTTATATCATCCCATAATTATCATCGTATAGAATATACAAATTATGTTACCGTTAATGTCGAAAATGATTGATCATCACGTCATATCAATCAAAATTTATCCCGATAAATCCATTGCTCAAACCGTTAGTACATCTTTTGTAGAAAGAAAAGAATAGGAGTACCGAGTAAAAGTATTTTTAAGATTAATCATTAAAATTTAGCATGAGTGAGGCACCCATATCGAATCATTCATCTACATTTTGGGAGCTAAAAACTATCATACAAGAAGGCGAACTATGCTGTCTGAAACTTATGAATTGATGCACCTTTTTCTTTGATCCTGGGCAACGTGAACAAAGACGTCAGTCTTCAATCCAAGGTTTACAAAGCAAAGTTCATAGGTAACAACAAATGAATAACACCGATTTATACATTAAATTGCTCACCATTACAATGGTGCAAATCTGGAGTTTATACGATAGGCATGAGTATAGCATGCTATGCAAATAATACAGTGGCCTATTGGCATCCTGATTTTAGGCTTTCAGCTGGTTCAGAACAATGTCCTTTGAATTCAAAAGACGAGCTCCAACACACAAGATCTCAGGCATCCAAATGACCACCCGAGGATCTGTCAATCCTCAAAGAACGTGGCACGGATTTCTTCCCGTGACAAGGTACAACGAATACGCATAGTATAAAGCAAAGCTAACACGGAAGAATCAGAGTACTCAAGAATAACCTTCCATCATGATATATACATAGCCATGGTCGCTAGACATTCTCCTGCAGGAAACCAAAAACAAACCCCAAACATTACTCGGAGTGCGGTACCTCGACAGCCTTTCAATAGGTAGGAAATTCAATGGGCACGCCCACCCACTCTTTTGTGCATTGAAATGGACTAAAAGTACATCGGGGATGAAGAAGCCAAGGCACTTTAGGCAGATGACTCTCCCATGTACTTTGAGGTTTTAAAATTTTTGTCGGAATACTTCGTCTATAGCTCTAATCGACAAGAAGTTGAAGACAATACCTCATGTACAAAGTGTAACCTGCGAATCCAAGGACTCCAACAACTCCAACTCCAAGAAGCATGAGAAGTGTAGCTAGCCAAGCCGACATCTTTCTGTGGGGTCGATCCTTAGAGTTGAGATTTCTAGCATCAACACAGCTTTGTAGATTGCATGGCTCTTGTTTAGCGGGCTGTGAATGCAGAAAAAATATAAAGTTGCCACCAAGGATTAAATGAGAGCTTGTCGAATGACAATTAAAACGGGTCGAAGAACACGGCTCTACAAAGATGAAGCATAATGCTTCTTCTGAGCAAAGGAGCACAACCGAGAGAACCAAAAAAAATAAAAAAAATCAAAGCCAATAGGCTAGCATCTATTTGAATAAAGGAAAATGCAGTACTATAACATGATCACTTGCTCTCACCATTTCTTCATTTGAGCAAGAATCATCATAAACAGGATAGTCAGGGGTCGATGTGTCTTCCACAACAGCAAAACATTCAACCCTCCTACTACGGACCCCTCCACCACATTCCGTTGAACATGGAAGCCATGGTCCAGCGACCCATCTAAACACCTCTGCAGGACAATGAAGTACACGATAAAATTAGCGCGGCAAACATTGAAAAACATATTATCTTCAGAAGGAAAAGTTGGTGCAATGGCAAAATGATCTTCAATTATATCGCACATACCTTTAGGTTTGGGCTGCAGGATCAATTCTGCACCAGTTTTGCAGTACCCTGATGAGGTATCACTATACACCATGTCAGGATAAGAGCAATCGCTGCAACAGACAAATTCGTCACCGTAGTCAATCTTATGGTCACATTTTTGGCACCCATCTACAGCCTTTCTTGGACTCCCTGCTCCATAATAATGGTTGACTGGTGAACACTGAAAATCTAATACTTTGCCACAAAAGTGTACATAAATGAGCTGCTTTCTCTCCTTACAGTTCTAATCATTAATCTCAAATGGATCGTACAAACTTTACTTCCACCATGGTATTACAAGCATAAAAAGGCACGAAGATATCGGGGTAAATCACTGTGCAACAGTTGGACATATAAGTTGAAAATCATTTCCTAGACATGACAGAAAATTATACTATAGCAGATCCAACTTAGGCAAAAATTAGGTAACAGGAAAAACCCTATTTTTCTATAGAACATATCACTGCTCATACAATACCATTAATGCCAATTATAATATTTTCACCAAGATGCTCCAGGTATTAGAAGAATGATGCAGATGAAGGGTTCATGATTATCAACTACCAGCAATGCAGCAGTAAAAACGTGAATGAAAAGCAGGGCATGGAGAGTAGTTCGAGCCACGACATGTCCCATGACAGTCATCTGATTGATTATACACCAGTCCACCACAGTCGCCCCACCACTTATGCATACATTCTGCTGTCCAATAGCAGCCTAAGAAAATCAAGAATAAGAACGGTTAAAGAGAAGTGAAAGTAACAATTTTATGCTCTTAGCTTAGTGACAAGATAATAATTCAAGAGAGGTTGCTGTGGCTTGGAGTATAGTCTTATGTCATCAGCTAGAGCTATGAATAATAAGTATGGCCTTCCTCAAGGATCAGCTCAAGTGTCACAATTGATGTATACCCGGCCGGCCCTAACCAATCTGGATGATAATACCAAGAACCTTTGATCGGTTTACCGTAGATGGCATATTGTCTACTCGTAGACTATAACATCCTCACATGATGATAGTTTCATATCTGAATGCTTTTATTAAGATGAATTTCATTGATCATTTTGCCTTCTAAACAACGAGCTGAATGTGTCATCATTTTGCACTCTATATTGAACCACATTTTTCATTCCCCTCATCGAACTTGCAATAACTCAACAATGTTTTGCATCATGAATATCACTCCATGGATCAATCTTTCAATCTATACAGGATGCACCTTACAGTCAATTATCTCCAATCCACACCCAATTCCCAATTGCCACCACTAATATTAGAACCCTAATACCCAACTAACCCAAATTCAAACATGCCCACAATCTCAAATCTACAGCCCACCAAAAAAAACCCAAATCATGAAACTTCACACACCCATAAGAGGCATAGAAATTAGCACCAATTGACATATAAAATGTTGAAATTGAAAAGGGTATTGATGAGGGGCAAAATGGTACCTTGAGAGGGGAGATCTGAGGAGAGGGCTGAGTGGAGAAAGGAGAGAAAGAGGAGATGAAACAGCAATGGCCATTTCCATGGCTCTCTCTCCATTGAAAAACTTCAATGGCAGATTTGTGTCGATTTTGGAATTTGATGTCTCAACTCAACCCATTGGCCATTGGTTTTCTTCTTTAGCATGATGTGGCTATGCCACTTAAAACTATTAATTGCATGTTATACTCCAACCTGGTCATAAATTATTTAATCATAAGCACTTTTTGTCGGTGTATTAGGTTTGATATTCATCTTAAAATATATAAAATAATATTGATTATAATAAACGTTAAAATTATTCTGAAACAATATTGATAAAAAAATTCATCTTGAAAAACCACAATAAAACTAATCAGTGTCGTTTGTCGTTTACGACTGTTTTGTCACTGGTTCTTTTTTGTAAGATAAAGCAAAGAGCAAATAAGGTAAAGGAATGTCTTGTACTGTAACAACGTCCCTTGAAGTAAAGACAACACAATAGATCGTTCTAAACGGTGATTCATTAGCAGAACTCTACAGATATACGAGAATCCGTGTACCTGGAAGCATTCATCACAACAATTGGTGACAACTTGAGATCTATTACAAAATCTTCCCCAGACATTGGTGCCAAACACAAAACAAAACGAAATTTCTGAACCAGATTCTCATAATACAAGGAATAAACAACGCACAAGCTGATCCAACCCAAACTATTACAACGGCAACCAGAACGCGATTGGTTAGAGATGGAACATCACAGCTGCTGCTTGTCTGCCTCTGAGCTACATCATCCTTAACTCAAAACCGGCTCGCACTCTTCAAGCTGGAACCAGTTTGCCTATCACGACCAACCAGAATCAGCTTAAGCTGCCAAGCAGAAAACAGGAATCAGGCATCGCGTTTAGATTGGAAGAGTTCCAGGCATAATGCACTGTTGACAACACTGAAACCAACAAATAACAAGCTAAAAGGAAAAATAAAATTCTCAAAATTAATCCTTCATCACATGGAGTCACAGTTTCTCAAGACTAATTCCTTCAAAATGAACAACTTATCAAAATGGATCGCAAAAGATTAATATGGTCCTATCAACAAGCCACTCCCACATAACTTGACGCAGATTACAATAATATCAATTTCTCACGAGTAGAATTTTGGAAACCATATCCAGAAGTATATTGAGAAAAATTACCAGCCAAGAATAGCTCAGCACAACATGGGCATAGCCCAGAGAGGTCAATTACATACAAAATGATTGGCTATCAAAATGTGTTGTCATGAGGAAACCTGTCTAAACCTAGCGCTCGTGTACTCTAAGAGCATATTGGTTCTTCTCCCTTTTCTTCCTAGCTGATTTTCTCAAATCCAGAAATAAAAGTCATTATGTTGAAGGCAAATGTTTCATACAATATACGATAAGAGATCATCAATCCTTTCTAAGCCACAGAAGGAACCAGAAAATAGCAGTCTTACTCTATGTTCCAAACATTTGAGCTCTATGCATTCTGCCCATTAATGTCCAAGTGGTAATAGAAGAAAAATAGTTTCTTCACATCCCAACCTTATAGACTTCAAAAAAATTCCGGAAAAAGCATCGTCAAACCAATAAGGCATATGGTCAGATCTACAAAATGCAAAAACGTGGTGATCTATAAGATATAGAAAGTTTACATGTAGCTAAAGTGAGTGAAGGGACCCTTCTTCGGTCATAAGTTTCTAGAAGCCAGAAATATTTGTGCCTAAGGTTAAAAGCCAGTTATATTCGCCATATAGCTTTATCTCATATATTTGCGAAGCATAACAAGTTCAAGAGTAGGCGATATTGACCAGAATGGTAAGACAATATATGGTTATGCTCTAATAATATTTTTTTAACAATATCGAAATTTTTTTCAGGATCAACAGATTGCACTAGACGCCTAGCTTGAGCATCCACATTTTAAGATCATAGATGCCTACCTAGGAGGTATTAGAAAACCAAAGAGACCAAGGGCCTGTGTGATCGCCCGTAGCTCAACAAGCCAACCATATAGAATCAAATGTATACATGTCACAAACATACAACACTTTTACCGAGTAAGTTGCAAAGGTAACAGAATTAAACCATTTTCGTTATTTACATAATTTTCTTTGAATTTCTTCTCTCCTCCTTGGATAGGTTCTTCGTTCATTTTGCTTTTCATTATATTTTTTCTCTTTTTAAAAAAAAATTATTACGATGTTTTGGCCTCTCATATATTAATTCTGGTGCTTGTAATGCATAAATGTCACCTAGAGAGGAAGAAAAGAAATTCATAATCATTCTTGTTTCTGTACAGTAAAACGATAACTTTCTGTTTTGGTGAAGTAACAGCAAAAAACCTCACTGATATTGTACAATATACTTAATATGATAAGAATCAATTGTTTCACAATTCTAAAGCACATAGCTCCACAACAATATATAACCCAGTACCTTTAAACTAGCTATTTCGTGGCGAAGATTTCTTCTTCATACCGAAAACAAAGAAAGAGGGAAAAAAGTTTGTAGATCATTATAGTTGATATGGCAAAGGCAACTATGCTAGCCATAATCGTTTTCATTCTAGGAGCCATTTCCATGATCACTATCGCACAAGAAGAGGCTTTCGTAAAACCAACTCCAATCGACATAAGGTATTGTCAACCTCTACCACCACACCCAAGGCCGGATTATTACAAGTATTTAGGAGATTGTGTTGACAAAACCACCAAACCATGTGGGTTGAAGATATCCAAGGCTATATTTGGAAACGAAAAGCTAAATGACCCTCTTTGTTGCAAAAAGGTTGTGGAAGCTGGATTTTTGTGCAACCGTACTTTATCATTCATACTAGCTTTATTTGATAAGTTCAAGCCTCTTGCTGTCAAGATTCACAAGAATGGGAATGCTACATACGATCAGTGCATCATCAACGCTCCAAATATGTAAGTGAGACATTGCTAAAGTATCTTCTAATGTTTGGTAATAAATACATATGTACACATTTTGTAGATTGTAACAATAAGATTTATTTAGTGGATTGTGTCCATTTTCATGAGATTTGTGCATCTCACGGTGAAAAAGTTCAAAATATATCACTCATCAGGTACTAGCCATGGTGTATTGGTGTGTCAGCCAATCAAGTATATGATGCCCTTCAGAAAGCAATATTGCGATGATAAGCTGGAAATGCTAAATTGGAATACACTACTACACTTGATAGTAGTTACCACAATGTTTCTGGCATGTGAAATACGAGAAGAGTTAAAAGAATTTGGTAAGTATGTCCTTTATAGCCCCCATAGTCATAATCCATTTCGATAATTCAAAATTTTAGACTAAATGAGAAACCACCCCAAAATTTCAGAATCAATTTTCTACAATCAGCATTCTAAATAAGCATAGGAAAAAGTGAAAATGTGATGGGAGATGGCATAAGTAGTAAAACAGGATAAAACATACTTCAAAGACAGCCGAAAGGCCCGAAATCGACAACTATCAACTTTCAAATAAGTCAGAATGAGGGAGAGCAAGAAAGCAAGCAGGACATACCGTAAGCACTTGCAGATCTACATAAGCATGCCTTGTCTGCCACTGCTGGTATCACAAGTCCCCAGCATGTCACTATGTTTTTAAAAAGAAAATCCCAAAGGATTTCCCTTTGGTCAACCAAATAGTCCGCAAATCCGGCTTTAGCATGTCACTATGTTGATATCAAGGTATCCTAGAAATACCGAACTGCTGTTTTCAAGCCTGAACAGGCTACTGTTGGTGAAGATATATTGGATGATAAATGACTTGGCGTATGCTATTGAAGGTAACAAAACAAGGACTAAGTTCAAGTTGTTGATAAACTTTGAAGGCCGGGTAAGATGAAGGGATACTGCTTCGGCAGAAACAGGGGACCAGGACCTCATGGTCCTCATCCAAGACAGAAGTAACAAAACTTCTGCTGATGTGGCATGGAATATCAGTCTGCTCCTGAGCACAGACGTTGGACAACCATGGAAGGCAGAACAAGAACTCTAGGTCTGATTAAAAATGAACCAGATCAAACTTTACTTTCATCTGTTTTTTTTTTTCTTTTTCAAAAATAAAAATCTTGTCCAGGTTTACTAGTTTTGTGAGCCACATTGGTTGTGATCAATATCATGACCCTAGCTAATGAAAATCACTTTCGCACTGGAAAATTAACAACAAATCTACTTTGCAGCTGAACACCATAATTACTTAAAGTTTACATTCTATCTACCATATTTTGGCTCTAGCACAAAAGAAAGCACCAGATGGGTGAGCCAAAGAACTCTGCAACTACTAGAAGAATTTTCACAGCCTGAAGTTAGAAGTAGATGGTATATTCACTAAGGCTGGATATGCTAGTAAGGATACAGAGTCCAATTTGTTGAGTAACAGCAGAAATTAATATTGCTGAGTAACAGAACAACTTGCCTTCAATGATAAGTAACAGTACTATTGATATAACCGATATCTTATTAACCTAACACATCTATTTCTGGCACATATATATTCTGATACCTGCACCTAGCAGTCTCACGAAGCAGAGTTCCATCTATAAACTCAAAAAGAAAGGAAAAATAAAAAAATAAAAATCCACAAGTCTTCTTTTGATATGGCAAAGCTATCAATTGTGGCATTATCGCTTCTTGTTCTTGGCTCCATCTCCATGGTGGTGATTGCAAAAGAAGAGGCTTTCGTAAAACCAAATCCTACCGACACATGGTATGGCCAGTCTCTACCGTCACAACCAAGGCCTGGGTATTACAAGTTTTTGGGAGATTGTATCGATAAAACAACTAAAACATGTGGTTTGAAGATATCCAAGGCAATCTTTGGAAGTGGAAAGCTAAACGACCCTCTTTGCTGTAAAAAAGTTGTGGAAGCTGGATTTCTGTGCAATCGCTCTTTGTCATTCATATTAGCTTTATTTGACAAGTTCAAGCCCCAAGCTGTCAAAATTCACAAGAATGGTGACACCATCTATGATCAATGCAAAGCTAATGCACTGCATATGTAATTGAAAATATTGAATATCATGACTTAGTATCCTAAAGTTAGCTAATAAAATATGTATTCAAAAACTTCCACTGTTTACATATGGAAAAAATTTGCCCCACATTATTGTCTTGTGTTGATTGGTTTATACTTATCATCATTTCGAAATGCGAAATGCTAAAAGAAAGAAAACTGTGCCCTTCATTTCATTTAGGCACAACCTTTTTCGAACCTAATTTCACTTAACCGTGTTATGTTGGCTAACTATTGCTACTAGGCATAGATAAGACGCCTGGGTCACATAGTAAATAGAGCGAGGATTTGAAAACAATAATGACGAAAAAAAGTGAATGAAAAAGTAGGACCTGAAGTCTCGGCTTGGAATGCTAAGCAGTGCAAGAACAATATAATGCGCCAGAGGAAATGATGTTGTCCGATCAGCTTGACCTGAATAGCTTTAACGATAGCTATTGTATCTGTTGCCAGTGGAATCCTCAGCAGCTCCTTCATCTACCATTTGTAATCCATCAATAGTGTAACATTTGGTAATGCAATTTAGTTCTGAAAGTTATCTGACATTTGAACAAATATACAAATCAGATGTTAATGCAATGGTACAATCAATTCATCACATGGCAGATAAGGACACACAAGTAGTTTATCTGATAAAGATGACAACTTAGTCTATACTCTATGACATAATCTTGCACCATGATGAACGACTCGGGATCTGCAATCATAAATTTCTAGATAAAGAATTTTGTGATGCTTATACTATGTTCAATATCTTTTAACCTAAAAAGGAAAAATGAAAAAAAAAAAAAAAGTAACAAAGACTACCTGACACTCACGAGGTGTGATTTATCCATCAAACAGGGTACAACCGGTATATCCTCTCTTCGATTCGGGAATACACATAAGTTTTAGAATCCCACAAAATGTGGACCCCCTTATATTCAAATGGGTCAGATCTTATTCAAAACGAAGAAAATTGATTGCAGGAGTTCCTAATACTCTATCCTTATTTGTGTTTCTGCACGTTCGTAACACACTATGAGGAAATATACTTTCGGCCGACAAACAAGAAGAAAATTGATTGTAAGAGTTCCTAGCAGAAAATGTGGTATTCAGAGAAAAGACTCTGAAGTTGCATAATATTACATCCTTATTAATATGCTAGATGATAACAGAAAGTAAAAGGTTCCTACAAAAAAGATCACATCAAAGAAATTCGACAAAGTTAAATTTTTTCTGGTGTGATCGAGCTGGCATTGAACTTACCTCGTATCAAATATTCAAATCTTAAAGCCACAAAATAAAAGGAAAATATGAGATTAAAAACACAATCGAATTGTACAGGATTATGATGAATTATGCATTGAAAAAAAAAAAAAAAAAAAAAAAGTGGAAAAATCATCTACCAGGAGTGCCTTCAAAAAGTAGCATAAACTAGCACTGACATTGCAGCTGTTGTGAAGTGAAGCAGGAGTTTAAGACTTGTTGGTCTCTCATTGGATTTTATCGGGGAGGATTTCCTTCAAGTAATCTGTTGTTCCTTTGCATGTTGCTAGGATCACATTCAAGGATTTCGCACCAGATTTCCGCGTGCCTACAATGATGGAATTCTAAGATGATTGGTTATGTAGGACGGTACAACAATCAGTGGGATTTCATGCTGTTCATGTGACTATTGCTTCGAACTGGTTCATAACAAGCTATACACCTAGAATATACAAGATAGTCCAGATATAGTGAGGTTTACTTTTCTCAGGGTTCAAGTTCACTTCCCTCAGAATAAACTCGGGTCAAACGGCACACCCATACTTAATTGAAGAGGTACGGAAAAGTTATTGGAAGAAAGAAAAAAATTTGGATGACCTATGTTCATGATGACCACCTCCTTAACGACAGTTTGAAGGGGAAATTGTTTATGACGTTAACATATATAAAGGAAGCCCGGGGATGGAATGACTCGTCAAGGGTATTGGTTGAAGGCCTAGCAAGATGGATGGATACTTTCAGCTATGAGGCGCTGATCGAGAGGATGGAACCTGAGCCATCACGGAAGGATAGGCAATCTTAGCACGGCCTCCTCACTCAAATACCATGCTAAGCAGATTGAGAACCTACAGAAGTGTTTAAGAATGGGGAGTATAACCAGCCACTGCAGGCTAACTGGCTGGCTACTGTAAAGAAGACATTTACTTCGAGAGCCAATTCTGTGCAGCCATCATGTTGGTTCCCCAAAAGATTAAGCTGCTCACTATTAACGATCGAGTTACATGGTCAGGCAGCTTCTATCTACTGTTTTTGGCTAAACACAATAAGAGACTGAACCAAATGGAAGAAGTACTGAGCTATTTATCAACTAATAAAGACAATATATTAGATGTACATGAGATAAGCATTGCTACATTCGGGTATAGAGAATGATGTCATTATCCAAACCGGTTTGTGAGCAATGATATAAAGTTAACAACATACTCAAACGAAAGGTAGAGGAGGCGGTAACACTGTTGTAAATATTGAAATTCAAAATACTAAAGAAACTTAATTATTGAAGAGTAAAAGTACTCCTTCCCTTTGGTGAAACCTAACAACCTTTTCCCCCGAAAAGGGTAACTGAACAGCTTAATGAATGACATGTAACAATCGAATTAATAAGATATGAAGTGAGTATTTAAGGAAATCTAACGCATCTACTCCTCCAAGGCTATATAAATCCTTTAATCCATACTAGCTATCTCAAGGTGAACAATTTAATCTTTCACCCAAAAAAAGAAAAAAAAATACAAAAAGAAAAAAAAACAGAAAAACTCCCTCCCTTAGTTTGGAGATGGCCCAGGCAATGATTCTAGCACTACTGCTTTTCATTCTTGGTTCCATCTCTATGGTGGCAATGGCTCAGGAAGAGGTGTTTAAAAAGCCCGCTCCTACTGACACATGGTATGGCCAACCTCTACCACCACAACCAAGGCCAGGGTATTATAAGTTTTTGGGAGATTGTATCGATAAAACAACTAAAGCATGTGGTTTGAAGATATCCAAGGCAATCTTTGGAAATGGAAAGCTAAATGACCCCCTTTGCTGTAAAAAGGTTGTGGAAGGTGGATTTCTGTGCAATCGCTCTTTGTCATTCATACTAGCTTTATTTGACAAGTTCAAGCCCCAATCTGTCAAGATTCACAAGAACGGGGATGCCATCTATGAACAATGCAAAGCTAATGCACCGCATATGTAATTGACCATGGCGACTCATTATCCTAATTTTAACTAATAAAATATATGTTCTCTTATTTTCACTTTTTACCAATGAAAATAATTTGCCCCTTTTCGACGCATTCATCGATTTATACTTCTCATCATTTTCGAATGCAAAATTCCACAAGAAAGAAAGTTGCCTCTTCATTTCATCTAGCCACAACCTTTTCAAACTTAATTTTACTTTGCTGACTAAGTTGGCTAACTGTTACTCCTGGGCATACATACACGCCTGGGTCATATAGGTAAACAGAACGAGTTTATGAAAACAATAACGATGAAAGAGGACAATAACGAAAAAGTGTGACCTTCATGTCTGCGGTGCAAGATCAATATTGTGTGTCAGAGCAAATGTTACTGTCATATCAACATGACCATAATTGCTTTTAAAATAGCTGTTGTTGCTAGTGGAAACCTCTTCAGTCCCTTCATCTACAGCAGAAAACAAAATCCATCATCAGTGTAGCATTTGGTAAAGCAATTTAGTCGTGAAACTATCTGATATTTGTGCAAATGTACATATCAGATGTTAATGCAGTAGTGCAATAAGTCCGACGCTTGAACTCAAACAAGGATCACAAGAAATATGTATCACAACGATAACCACTTCTTCTAGATCATAAATCTCGCAGCATGAGGAAAGATCTGGGATCCGCACAAATACCTTTTTGGATAAAGATGTTTGTGATACTTATTTATCAATTACATCCATATGAGAAAAATAAATTCCTCATCCAGAAATTCTTTTTCATGACATACAAATGAATCCTTGCTATATAGAACTAGAAATACGATCATAATGAAAAAGAGACTTCGATGATGTCCAAGCTGCATAGACAATATCAGTAAGTCTATATCTACATAAGGGGGGTGGTAAGAACCTTAATATTTACATAGGCAAGGAAATCAAAGACCAACAATTTCTCATGTGAAGTATAACATACAAGCGACACACTCCAAACATTCTAGTGAAGAATGTTCCATGGAACAAGACTCTTTTATTACAACACTAGAAGATAGATCTCGGAGATGAGAAATTATGTAGATTCATAAAGTACAGTATTAAACCCCAGAAGTAAAGTTGAAGTTGGCACATGTGGTCTGGCTACCAAACAAAGTGTCAGTAAAACCAAGCCTCGAACCAACCAGATCAAACAACAGAAAGCTATTCTCCATTTGAAAAGACCCAATCACCACAGCTTGCTCCGCCCTCACACCACCATCAACAAAAGCCAAGCATGCGACCTCATCCGTCACTTGCTTCATTGAGTTAGCACCAAATATAGTCCAGTTCTTCCCATTACTGAGCTCTAAATCTATAGAAGCAACAGGTAATCCAACCCTGGTGGATCCAAGTGTAGTGGTATTCAAGCATAAATCAAACGGCTCAACCTTTTTTACCCGAGGAATCCCACTGGTAGCCTTTGAAAATTGCTCAAGGAAAGCAAGATATAATTGACTTCTAAGAGTGGTATAAGGGATTGTGGTACTAAGCTTCGCTCCGCCATGTCCAAGATCAAATGCACCTTTCGGAAACGTGACTGCTTCCTGATTAATTGCTATGCCAGCAAGGCCAATGTAGTAGCCCAAATTACTCCCCGTGGTATTTAACAACGGGGTGAAAGACAAAAGGCTGGTGACATCCCTTCCAGGAGGAGGTAATAAATAGAATGGCCCCTTACCGAAAAATGCCACCCCGGAAGCAGTACTGGTACTGGGAAGGCAAATACCAAACTGCTTGATAATTTTATTGGAGAACTGAGAAGGAAGAGACAGTGGTGCAGGTGAAAGGCTAGCCACGCCAGAGACTCCTTGAGGAAGAGAGCCAAGCAAAGTCCCAGGAGCACAAGACACATACACACCAGCGAAATTGACAGTTGTGAGCGGATTATGCCCATCAGTAGAAGAAAGAGCCAAACTTGTGGTTGTCAACCTAGAAACAGCACATTCCTTTGTGATTGGATTGACAGGTGCTGTCAAGCATGTACACGGAACGTTGGATGTCACGTTGGCATCAGAATGGGAACTACAAAGACTTTGGTTGTAAGACTGAGCGGCAGAACACGGAGTCGAATGGCACAGAACGAGCGGGGCACCATTCTCGCACACAACCCAAGAGTATGGTAAGCTGAGGTCTATAACCAACTCTTCACTACCATTCACAGTGACGCTATAAAGGGACAACTGAGAGTCTTTCGTGATTGGCGACACAAGGGCATCGAAGGATTGAGCAGAGGACACAACAGATGCAAGAGAAGCAATAAGAACAAGCACTTGAAGAACATATTGAGCCATTTGGAGCTGAAGAATGTCAAATAATTGGCCGATTTGCAATTGGGTCTTGGGGCATTTAAAGAATTAAAACTTCAACGTTATAAATTTTTTAGACTCTAAATGTATGACTCAATCAACATTTATCCAATACGCATCCTCGTCAATCAAGAAATCAAACGGGTTTTCTCCGCTCCAGCTAAGCGCATTATCCAATCTCGAAACCAGCTACTACGTGGCAAATCGGTTTGCGCATTCGCCTTTTGTCTATTGCCAATATGCTCAAACATGGAAGCTGTACCAGTTGAACTCTGAGCTTAACCAGCTAATATGTTGGATTGGTCAAACAATTATCATCTCCTCACCCTAAATCAAGTGATCAGAATCGTATACAACAAATTGACTTTTGACCATACAAAATCAAATACGACCACATAACAATAACACCTGACTTTTGACCATACAAAATCAAATACGACCACATAACAATAACACCGCAACAAACCAACAACCACGTAATTCTTCTAGATGCGGTACATGAGAATGTCGAAATTTATGCCGTCATACCTCTTATACATTTAAAGTAAAGAAGACACTTGCGGATGCCCTAGAATGTGTCAAAACTATGATCATATTATCATCGGAGAAATGATTGCGTATCACTGAATTAACCTTTCTTCACTCCATTATACCCCAATAATAACACTAAATTCAGACCCAACTCCCAATCGTAGTCACACAACGACGGCACACAGATTACAGCATCACGAATCCAAACAGGTATCGTATCATTAGATTAGGGTTAAACCGAGTTCGATTAAGCAAACAGATTATGGATAATTACCTCGGGGAGGGGGGCCTTTGATGGTTACTCGTCGTAGCTCAGCCATTGGCGCCGAAAAACGCACCGGAATACGATGGTTCGGCGACTCGACAGCGGGCGAGATTGTTTTTGTCTTTCGAGATTGGGAGAGGTTCATGTTGGCTGCTCGATGCTGCTGGTCGTGTTTGGGTTTGGGTGCGCTATTTGATTTCCGTGCAAGAGAGTCACGTTGGA